>BGPR01005375.1:0-94709 GCA_013235015.1 Araneus ventricosus
AAACCCCCCCCCCCCCGAAAGTATGTTGAATGTTTGTCATTTCATTATAGCAAGTTATGGAGAGATAATTACTATCGCTTTTCGTTTTATTTTTCACAGTTTAGCTCTGTGTACATTGGGATAGTAATAGCGGCAGTTGGAAGATGACTAGAACACCACTGAGATTACGTAGTATTTTGACTGCTGTTATTAATATCTCAGTTCCTCCAATTTTGGAATTAAAAAGATCTCTTCAAGAAGCTCTCAATCTCTGTTCCATAATATTGTTATAATTTCTTAATAACATAGTATTGTTACGAAAATCCTCCAGTGGGTATACGGTGAAAGCAGTCCAACAAGCAGGATAATGGAGAACGACGCTTTATTCTACGAATATTCCAGAAACTCGAAGCACAAGTATCACGAAAAGAACAACACTTGCACAAATTAGCAACAAAAGCAGGCAGCAAATCACTAATAATAACAGTAACAGCACTTTCAATACCATTCGGCGTTTATCAGCTAGCACTATGGACAAGACTACAAAGAGATTCCAGAGACGTTCACTCTTCTCAGCAGCTC
This sequence comes from Araneus ventricosus, assembly GCA_013235015.1. Taxonomy (NCBI): domain Eukaryota; kingdom Metazoa; phylum Arthropoda; class Arachnida; order Araneae; family Araneidae; genus Araneus; species Araneus ventricosus. Next base: position 562 of record BGPR01005375.1, read on the forward strand.
CGGGTTTTTATACCTTTTCTGACAGGATGTGACGTCACAGAATCATATAGTACATTCTTTATATCTCCGTTCCTAATAGAGATAGAAAGATAATTCGAGTATTTTCGAGACCCTTCATTTTGTCGCCAAAATCAGGGGGCATAGGCTTGTTTTCCCCCGATAGCTAATAAGAACGTCTGTAAAACATTCTTTCCAACTACAAGCCTAACATAGTAGGAAAAATGGTTTTACAGATTTGTAACAGTATGTTTTAATATTTGCTGCGATAAGTTCCCATTTTGTATTAGTCAGTGGAAGTATTCATTATATTAACTTCATGAAAAGTAATGTTACTTAAAACCACATTAATAACACCCGATTTTGATAATTCATTTCTTTTTCTCTGGATGTCTTATTCGAGGAAGTATTTCGGTTTAGAAAGTTGCTTCCATCCGTTTGTAATTGTTAAAATATTTTTCCAAATTGTTTGTCCTTTTCGAATTATCAAGCTTGGACATTTTTTTTTTGTTGTTGTTTTTGATAGAGAGTGCAGGCCATTGTCAAATTGCTATAAAAATGGATAATAAAATGCTTTAAAACTGAAAACTTTATATAGTATATACTAGCTGCTTTCAGAGACCAGCTGATTCGCTCGTTTAAATTAGTTTTTATTTTTGTATTTTATATTAATTATAGCATTACCCGTCGCAGTTTCAGCCACGATAACTCGGGAAAGATGAACAAAAAAACTGAATATTTTATTGTATTTGACAGATAGTCAAATATTTAAAGACGTAAATTTTAAAATGCCAGTGATACAATTCTGTATGATGCATCGCAGCTTACAAACTAAGTTTCAAATGACTTTCACTCAATTCATATATCGCTCATCGGTAGAATGATTAACGCTGAATATGGTTGCAAAATTCGAACATGCTGGGGGCCCATGTGAACCAGTGGGTACAAAAAGTGAGGCGGCAAAATATTCATAGACATCTAAAAGACTCGGGAGTATAGGAGGTAGACAATAAAATTTAAAAATTAGTTAGTTTTCCCGAACATTATTGCATTTTTGTAATTCCTAGTTTCAGGCTTTTATTTCCAGTTTCTAATATCAAATTTGATGAGTTATCACTTGAGGAAATTCAAGTTCTGCGGCAGTACTGTACTCTTAAGCCTAACCAAAATTTTTAAAAATTACCTATAATGCAGTATACAAAATTTGATAGAGGTTTCATGCCTCATAATTTTAAAATGGCAGGAAAGCATGAGATTAAATGCTTGAAGAAAGGACGAAAATAATTTCATTGTACCTCACACACAATAAAAACAAATAAACATGAAATCAACTATCTGTTGCCACGCTTTATAAAAATATTACTTTGAAGCAGGTGCGATAAAATATTTCAGCAATGCAATGAATACTAAAGTGAAAATAATGTTTTGGAGTTAATTTCCCAAGAAAGCAATTAATACGATCACAACCGTAACAATTGCAAAGGCGCGTGAATAAAAGATTTGCTGAAATAATGAGATGGTTTGAATTTTATTCACAACAATAAAAACATAGTTACAATTCATGTTTTAAAACATTTTGAAACATTAATTAAAATTGAACAAAATGTCGCTTGGAAATAAGATTGGTGTTATTGAAAAGCTAATTTTTTTATCCTTAAGATGATGTAAAAATTGTTTTTTTTTGCGATAATAGGATCCGAAGTAATTCCGGAAAAACATTAAAATTTAAAGTAATTTTTAAATAATTTAAATTCTAATTAAAATTTCGAAAAGTCCATTTTTGGTGATCACCTACTCCCCAAGAAGCAACCGCCTGCCAAATTTCAAGTTTCTACTCCCATTGGTTTGATGAGTGAGTCATGGTATTTGCCTTTTATATATAAAGATTAAAATAACTGGTTTAATTATTATTGTTCCCTCTCTGTGCACTGTTTTGGTTCTCTTCTGAGATCTTTGAATACATGGTCTTGTATTCAGATGTGCGAAGGGAAGATACACTGGTGTGCAAAAATTAAGGAACTTTTCATAAAATGCGAGAAATTTGCAATTTATTCGAAAACTATGGTTTGCAATCAGTTGCGGGTATGGTTCACAATCGAATATCATACACATTGTACAGTGAAGATTCGGTCACGAGGGCAACCAGAAAGTGATGAAAACGGAAAGGGATTTCGACTCCTCCCGTTTCACAGAAAACTGATAATGAGATGAAACTTTCATCAATGGTTACGTTTGATGTGCATAATATTTATATGCAGTTTCATAAACATATCACAGATATTCCGGAAGATATAAAGGTTTCTTTAAAAAAATCCAAATTTTCCCGCATGCTTTTTGCTTATAATATGCAGGGTTTTCATTCAAATTATACAAAATTTACAGAACACTCGACAATATGTTACAGAAGTATTACATTAAAATTTAAAGTAAATACGTTGAATATTAGAGAAAATGAGTATTTGTAATAAATAACTTTTTACTGTGTAGCTGCGAGACATAGCGTAATTTTTCGTTAAATTTCTCCTTGAGAGAAGCTAAGTGAGGAGGGTTCTTGCACAAACTGGATTTTCTTTCTTAATGATATTCACTGCGACTTAATTTCTGAAAAGAATGTGTTGTTTTTAGTGCCTCACGCTTTTATGATTTGATTTTGACCTCCATGTTTAATATTAAAAAAAATTCTGCTTTATAATATACTAATAAAAAGCGCGTTTTTAAAAACTTTTTATTTTCCTTCCTTTTAACCGTTTATTCTTAAGTATATTTCATAATTCATTATTATCAATATTAAAATAATTTTAAAAATTAATTAATTAAAATTAATTTTAAAAAATCTTTTTTGTAAATTCACTACCATGTGATATCTCCCGTATGAAATCAAAATTTAATTAAAATCAACTTTTAACTGACAGTTGAGTTTTGAAAATAATAGAATATTGGATTGTTAGCGTAACCCAGAATTGTACAAAATCCCATCTTTGCAAACATGAAACGCTGTTCTGGGTTCATACTAATTTTAAGAGGATCAATACTTCTCTCTGATTGCATTCTTTTAACATCATGATTAATTGAAAAATTTAAATTTTTTAAACATAATTTTCTAGAAGGAAATAAAATTACTGAGCCTATCGTGAGCTTTGCAGAAAGAAAAACGTAGTTCGTGTGTTGGTTCCTGCAATCCGGATCGTCTTTGAAGTCGCTTTCCCTGATGAGTGGTCAAGTACACCTTGCTTTTAATTTATTCCTGTTTGAGGTCAATATATCATTTTTCGATGTTAATTTAGTTTCCGCGTTTTAAAAGTTCGAACAACATATTTTTTAACAAATAAAAGAGCTTTATTGCTGAGAACTTTTAAAACTCTTTTCCGTTTATTCTCATGTTCAGTAGTATAACTATAAAAGTAATACAATATAATAACTTTTCCGTTGAGATGAAGTAAACCTTTTTTTGAGAAAAAAAATTGTATGGAAAAACCAACGAAAAATACAATAGAGATTCATTATCTATTGTATTTTGGGTAATTAATATATATATTTAACTATCTATTGCTACTAGGGTTAGCTAGTTAAAAGTTTAACAGAAATTCGCTGCAAATGTACAACATCAGGCGCAAACACCCAAAGTGCCATGCATTATGATGGTCATGAATGTGTATGTGCCTACATCAACTCGTTCTATTGCAAATAATATGTTCTGAGACATGGCTATCGGAGCCATCACACTTGCATGCTGAATAATTGAAGATATTGCAGAAACCGTTAAACTGGATTTTGAAAATCATAAAGAAGAAAGTGATGAATCGTCCTGTGTCAACAATGAGGAGCATATTTGGCATGCGAATGCCTTTAAGCTTATGCATTGAATCCAGTAGCAGCTTTACTGTACTCCGATTTCTCTGACGTAACGGAGACGCTGTCATAACGCTGCATTATTGCAAGTCCACACGAATATATTTATTTTGTAAGCAACCGTATCAGTTTGAAGTTGTATTTTTAGTTCATTTGATTTATGTATAATAATTTTAATATAATCAGTATACCCGTGCGAAACTTTCGCACTTTCAACTCCCTCCACCCAATGATTTTGTATTTTGTTGGGTTGTTGAATTATGTTTCTCGCACGAGTCGCATGATTTAGACGGAAAATTGTCATTACGTCCAATTTAATCTAATTTAAACATTTTTTTAACTCAAATCTTGGACCGAAGAATGTGTTTTCCGTAAAGTGAGTATTCTATCATCGAAGTCGGTAAAAAATCCTGTCCAACCCAGTGGCAGAATCACCGCGGCGCTGCGTCATACGTCGCAGATTTTGGACAGTGTCTGCAGACTATTTTGTAATCAAGTTTGTCATGTGCTCATAAAATAAATCCCATCATGAAAAATATCAAATTTATTAAACACACTTTCAAAAGAACTTAACAATTATTATATAACGCACATTGCTAAAATATGCAATCCTCTCCCCCCCCCCCCCCTCTTTTCTTCCCTAAGCTGAATTGGCTCTCCTAGTGACTTCAATTTGACCTTGAATTACGCTAAGTGTCTCATATCGATATTGGTCACGGCCGATGTTTTCTACGCGTTTTATTCCGATACGTTTCTGGGACTGAGCTTTTGGTTTCTGGAATTAACACGTGGTTTTTACTTTGAGATGGCAGCGTATATAGATAAAATTCGTTGTTTTGATTGCGATGCTACATTATTACGATTCGCATTATTTACGCCAGCTGAAAATAAACCTCTGAAGTTTCGATCGATCTCTAATCATTTTTTAAAAATGGGAGCGAAAAAAGAACAAATTCTGAAATTGATAAAGACGAGGAACAGAGTTCAAGCCAAAATTGCCCCAATTTTAAACGTTCTAAGTATTAGTTAAGAAATATGGAATTCATTATTATACAGACTTTCAAAATGTATCTACATATGTGCAAATGCAAAATTCCATAAAATCAAAAGTTGAATCAAGAATTTTAGAGGATGACAGCTCTGTTCTTCCTTGTTTTAAATAATAAACAATGATACATACAATTAAATTTCATATATGCATAGCTGCAGAACAATTTATCAGTTTGCATACAAACCATTAAAATGCAAATCAGGATAAATGTGCGAATAAGTTTCAAAGTTTTTGTTTCGAAAAAAAAGCAATTATTTATTGCATTTTAAATTAAAAACATACAAGAAAGACATTTTTTGACATTCTTAATTTTTTTTTTTACAATAAACAGGAGGCATAAATTTTTAAATAACATCTAACATATTGAAGAATATTTCATTTATATGAACTAGTGATGTATTGTTTTGAAAAAATCACCAAAACAGAAAGACACCAAGTGCTGTGTTTAAAACGGAAAAGTACCCAAATATAATTTTCTGCATAGGTATTTGTATAGTATGCTTAATATTACTTCTGAAACAACTTGATACTTCATTATTGTTAATTATGTTCCCAAAGAAAAGATTAATCTTCATATGCTTTTGTTTATTAATTTATACAATTATACATATAATATAGATGTTATATGGTTTTTAATTTACATTTATCGTATTTTAATAGTTGCAAGTTGATATAAATAACTGAAAAAAGAAAGTAAAATATTTATAGTCTCACATTATTCTGCAGACTATTTTTAAAATTCGTTGCAGACTACTGAAAAGTATTCTGCCACTGCGCTGTCCAATGATACCTCGTTCATCGCTGTAGGTATTAGTCGAGAAAAAGAAATGTTGACAACAGAAATAATGTATAGGATTTTTTCTTTCATTACGTGAACTACAATGCCTTTTTTTTATTGCAGTTTGAATTAAAAGAATTTTCTGTATTTGGAATAGCTGGTCTATTTTGCAATTAAGATTTAATAATTTTAAATATATAATGATATTGCCAGGTCGGATAGTGGAAGGTAGCAAATAAATCGCATAAATTAATGACTTTTTATGTATATTTATTCAACGGACTCAAATTTGATAATTTTACTTCCTCGAAAAGAATGCGCATGTATGCAAAATTTCAGATGGACCAAAAATAACTGATGAAATTTGAATGAAGTAACATTACAATCAATTTAAAAGTACGCCACGAGTGGAATAATAATTATGTGCGTTGTATTTTATTCATGAATTTTTTCTGTGGCCTGGAATTTTGAAGTGTAGGTGAAGGTTGCTGGGATCGTTGTTTAGTAGGAATGTGCTAACGCATCTGTTAAAATTTTGGATTATTTTCGTGCTGATCATCTGTTTATCTTAATTTTAATTCACGATACACGTCAAGTTCTTGACTGTGTTTTCCTCTCCATTCTTATTTATAAACTGCGTTCAAAATGAATGTTCATTTCGCTTTCTTAATCCAGTATTTAGCAAGGCTGCTGAATATGTTGACTTTTCAATAATTTTCGTTGCAAAACTGTTTTCACCAGAAGAAACCGTCCAGTGTTTGGAGAATTTTTAATAACCCAGACAGATCTTTATCTAAGGCACGCGTTTGTTTACCCACAACGTTCCTGTGGAATCTCCAGTATCATAATTTCTCATTTGATTACTTCTACACAGCTTCTCCGAACACAAGAGAGTTCTTTTTAAAAAACTCGCGATGAAGTGTCAAAAAATTGCGTTATCGCTCTCGTGTTGTACACTCATATCCACTTCCGTCATTACGTCAGCGCACGACCAAGTTCGGTAGTCAAAAGATTGCGAGCCATCGGAACAATATCAAAATTCGTCTCACTCTCCTCAGAAAAGTGCATTCTTCTTTAGGAGTGCACGCCAATCCCTTGTTCTGTTTGGAAAAGTGATCAGACGATTTCTGATTGAAGCAAACGACTATTTCCGACTGGATAAAGTGATCGAACGGTTTCTGATTGAAACAAACGACTATTTCTGACTGGATATTAGCTTGTCGTCGATTCAAAATGGAAGAAGATTCCGTTGGTATGAGTAATTTTTTTCCCAAGTTCGATGTTTTCAGAAATAAAAATTTCTTCATAGGTTGTTTTTGATCCTGTAAAAATCTCTTTTTTTATCAGTTTCCCATCTGGCACGCAATGCTAATTTTTCGATATAATTTTTTATGTATTTTGCTGCTTTTTATAGTGTGGATTTTTTTAACGCTTGATTTCAGCAATTGAAACCTTACCGATTTTCAAATTTCATGAATAAAAATATACTGCTTTAGTGATTAAAGAAAAGAAAACGCTTATTAAACTGCAACTGTGTCATGCTTAATAAAAATAGGATGACTTTTTTTTTTTTGTTATAATGGCTAAATCAAACAAAATGAATTTAATGGAAAACCTTTCATTTGCTTGCTTCGAGCATAGAAATTTGAATTTAGTTTTCTGTTTTAAATCAAATCTTCTCATAAGGTCGTGATTTTTTGCATCGTATCGTTGCTATCTGATTCACCTGTTTTGAATTACATATTGAACAGAAATAATTTTCATTGCATGTTGATGTCGAGTTCATGATTTTAGACTTATTGGAAACTGCTGTATGTTGAAATGCCTTTCTCAATCAATCATCTTATTTTACCGTAAATTCGCTACCTTTTCTTGCAACTGTGTCCGAAATTCAGGACTCTACATCCGAAATTCAGGACTCTACGTTCATTTATATGACGATTTAATAGCAGGCTCTGCGAAGCAACTACACGCCCAATTTGTTCAGTATGTAAATTCAATTAATAATTTATTGACTTCTTTCAATATTTAAATCTACCAGAACAATGAAACATAATTTTCTTTCTAATGCTTTCCATCTAATCCAACTAATAAAAATCGTTCTTGAGATGTGAAACTCTTTGGAAGGTTAATTATTATAAATTTTTAATTAAATGTTAAAGAATCTGAAAGAAGTTTCCATGAAGATTTCCGCGACTCCAGTATTATTTTGTATTACCCTGTTATGGGTCGTGAGCCATAATTTAAGAAGTCCTGATTTCGAATAACGCGAGTGCAAATTGAGTTAACGCAAGTTAAAGAATATTAATATAATTGCAATCACATTTAAAACACCGTAGCACACTTATAGATTGATATAACACAATAAATTAATAATTTTCATTCATCTCGGGAATTCCTATGATTGCATCGGAGCTTGGATTTTCCACTATTGAAAACAGTAAAATATTTTCTGTGACGTACTATAGATTAGGATTTGTTATATACCTTTACTATGATTTAAACGAATATAAAATTTTTCAGCGATTACATGAACATTAAGGTGAAAATTATCTTTTGCTTGGAAATAAAACAAAAAGGTTCGATTTTGTTTTAAAGTGATTTTTAATAATGCTTACAAATAGCGTTTAGTTTTTTAAAAATTATATCATAAAATTTTTCTTTTAAATAAATACGAAAATAATTCCTCTTATTGTGTATTTTAACCCTGCATTGATGTACGCACGGTCTTTTTATTATGCAGCTGCAGTTGTGTAAATTTTTATTAATAAAGGTAAATAATAATAAAGAAAAAATAACTGAAAAAATTAATTTTAAGCTTTAATTTTTAATGAAATTAATTAATTAAAAATTGCCTATTTCTAAAAAAATTAATAAGAATTTTTTTTTTTTTATTAAACATTGAATTATTTAAGGATAATTTTTTTCCAGGCAAAAATGCAAGTGATGCAAATACTCGTAACTGTGAAGTGTAGGATTAAAAGCAACCTTACGATGGCAATACATGAGCATTTCTTGATTAGTGGTATTCAATATGTGCGATTTTAAGCTTTGCTCTCACCTGCATTTCTTAGTCTTTCACAAAGAAAAGAGAGAGAGAGAGGAGAAAAAAAAGGTTAATTGGATGGAGTTGAGAGAATGCCCCCCCCCCCCCCTTCCATTTGAAAAGGTAGAAAACAAAGACTAGAACAGCATTAATTTTTGTTTTATTGAAATACAAACTGATGTTTATTCATATTGACCAAACGGCTATGTACTATTCTCAATTTTAAATTTAAAAAATGCTAATTTTATGAACTTTTTTTTATACATTTTTTTAAAGAAAGCTTGATAAAGTAATTTTTCCACCCATGATTTCTGTTTTTACTATGAGTAGACTCAAATGCGAGATTTTAATATTTCACGTTAAAGTAGTAATTTACCTCATGCATGCTTTTTGATCTGTATTTCCGTTGCCTACTTACCTAGTGCCGAACATAAATATGATAGAATGGTCCATTGGTATAACTTTCTATATTTCTAGTATAAATTGTAACAGCAAGATTGGATTGTGTTCAGCCAGAATTTCAAATTGGAAAGTTGCTTGTGTCCTAAAAAGATCACTAAAACGATATTTTATTAAAAGTTTTATGAAAAATGTGGCAATTTTAAGTAAAAATTAGATATTCAGTTTTAATAAATAGTTAAGTAAATATGAACTGCTGTCTGTATGTTCTTTTTTTTTCACATGCATTCAATCTTTTACAGGGTGGCGACAGATCCGGGAAAAGTCAGGAAATTTTATCGATCTGGAAAAATCAGGGAAAAGTTGGGGGAATTCGTAAAAATATCCTAAAAATCAGTTAAAATTAATAGTTATTTGTTACTTGAGTTATTATCTATAAATTAGTATCTTATGTCTGGCATTATTTGTAATAATAAATGGAATTTTTTAAAAAGCTTATATTCATTTATAAAAGCATAAGTTTTTGATTAGAGCAATTAATTTCTTATTATTTGTTAAAGAATAAAGATTTGAAGTAATATTTTGATAGTTTATCTTGTTTAAATCTTTGCTAAAATATATATTAATTATGTACGTACATTACAATTATACTATTTTTATATTTATGCTACAACATGTTATTCCGGTACCCATGCAAATAGCACTAATTAGTTATTGAACTGTTTTAAAGTTTTGAGCATAATAACCTTTACTGTTAACAAAATGTAACTTGTGTTGCAAAGAGTAATTTTAATGATTCTTAGAATTCTTATGCAGTTTTAGAAGCAAAGTATTTTGTTAAAATTTCCAGTATTTTTTACATATAAGAAATGCAATATACTGTTTTAATAGATTTTTAGTATGTTCATTCCATTTTTAAAAAATTAAATTTCATAAAAAAATTAAGTTTTTTCATATTTAATAACCGTTAAAAGTGTTTTTAATAATGTATATTGTACACATACAGTGATTCTGAATAGGGAGAAAGCCAGGTAACTAATATAATTAGTAGTCGTAAATCAGGGAAATGTTGTAAGTTTAGTCAGGGAAAAGTCAGGGAAATTTTTTTCACAGTTTCTGTAGCCACCCTGTTTTAATTTCGTGCCTTTCTGGTATTTTAAAATATTGTTGCAGATTTAATCATCGATATCAAACTGCTGTTTTAGTTATTTCATTATAACTGCCCTGCTAGTATCGAACATTTTTTTTATTCAATGAAGATTACATTATGATGTAAACTGTACAGTTTGTTCATTGTTACTTGAATTGTTTACATACACCTGAAGAGAGCCCGATGACTTCGTGACTTTGAATAAAAAGGCTGCGGAATTTTTGTGATTTTAAGAAAAACTTCAAAAGGAAGTATTAGGCTAACTCGGCACACGCTGTGAAGCTTCAAGTGTTTGCTTCAGAATTTTATCTATATATATTCTTATCAGTTCATAAGTTATTTCTTTAAAGATATGTCTGAGAGTTCTCTAAGAGGAGTAGATTAAAAATAACTGTTGAAATCTCGACCTTTTTTTCTTAACTCAGTACAGAAATTTATAATCATATCAAAATTATTTATTTTATTCGTTCAAAATCGCAGATTAATCTATCTGGGTATTTTAATGATTTTTTTTATTGAAATCGAAATAATCATTGGAAAGAATGTAACAAATGTTAGTTATGTTGTTTATGAAATCTTGCATAGCTTTGTCTCTTCTTTTAGTCATTTAATAATTCATTACTTCAGGTCAAGACCGGGAATCTTGGCAATCTTATAAACATTTTTTTTCCAGTTATATGTCATCTCCTACAAAATATTTTTCGTTTGAGACAACTTTATTACAGTTTTACTGGGACTGGTATTGTATATTCTCGGATTCCGAAACCCTCCGCGCTTCTGCGCATGCTCCAGAAGGATTTGTTTTCACTAAAATAGGGGAAAGTGAAAAATGGAAGGGGGTTTAGGAAAGGAAGGGAATCTGAGAATTATCCTAATAGAATAGCTTAATCAGTTGGAAAATCAAATAACGAAGAAGCTGCAAGATAAAATTTTAATTTTTGTTTTTGAAGTATTTTTTTATTTATTTATTCATTTACTAAAGATTATACACGCGTCTGAAAACTAGTAAAAAACTACATTTTTATTAAACTAATTAATTGTTAAGAAGAGAATGAAAGTGTGTTTTATGCATATCTCTCCATATATATACAAATTAACAATACAATGCAAATTAAAGGACTTCCACAAGGTGGACCAGCAAGTAATGCTCTAACTAATTTATATTTACACTATTATGAAAAAGAAAATATTTACAATAATTCTTATATCATGTATAGGGGTTATTCCACATGAAGACACCCAATATTGGAAAAATTTGTTGCTCCATAGTAACAGATTTAAAAAAAAAAATTACCACTAAAACTTATGGTTGTGAAACCCTCGTATATCAATTTGTAAAACATTTTGTCCATTATTGGCCGAATTATGGTCATTTGAAAAACTGTCATTTTTACCAAATTTCGGCCATCTTGGATTTGGCACTACTGTGAAAAATTGTAATAACTTGGGAAATAATGGTTCAAATTCAACAATTGTGGTACCAATTTGAAGCTATTTATATGAGGAATATAAATTCAGTGTTTAAATAAAATTAAATATATGTTTTACTATATTTTTTCATGGAAAATGAAAAAAATCATCTTCAGAATTTAGCCAAATTTAGTGGGCTGTAAAAAAAAATGTCCCATCGTATATTTTTTTTTAAATTTGGTAGAAACACTAATCAATATGTTTCCTTTAAGTATAAAAAATTAGGAAGGTAATATTTCTTAACAACTAAAAAAAATTTTTTTTTTTTAAACCCAGGATATTGAGATATGAAACTTCTTGTTGTTGGAATATGCTACTAAATTGCTTTCTAAAAAATAAGTTATCATTCTTATATTTCATAATCTTACTTTTAAATATTAAAAAGGCATTTACTATACTCAAAGAATACATTTATAGCAATTATTTCATAAATTGCATATTCTGCAACTAGCTCTAAATAATGCAATTTGCCATATGATTTCTTGTGTTGTATCATTGTTTTTTTTTTCTGCTTCAAGTGAAAACAATTATAATGAATTCAATATTAAAACAATATTAAATTAATATTTTTATTACATGAGAAGTGAAAAAAAACCCTTCAGATTATAACCAGCTTTAATGAACTGTTAAGAAATTGACAAATAGTTCTTTTAAGCTTATAAGGAACAATAATTTGCATGTTTTAAATATAAAAAAAAATATAGGAATGGTAAATATTTCTTCAAATATATATTCACTATATATAATAACTATAAATGGGCATAATCAGGATGGCCACCCGACCGGGAAACCTGGAAAACCGGGAATAGTCAGGGAATTTCGGGAGACCGGGAAAAAACAGGGAAAAGTCAGGGAAATTTATTCTAAACCTGGAATTTTTTTATTTTGATATTTCTTATTGCAGGCGACAATTCGCTGATCTTTTTTAATAAATAGAATGAAACACTGTTGGCAACCAATGAAAATCAGTCATTTACTGAAGTCAAAAACGAATGTCATTCGTGTTCATGTAAGGCGAGGTGTTTACATTTAAATTTCCAAGGGACCGAAATTTCGGCTATTAGTCCAGTCAACGAAAGGTTTGAGAAAAAAACATTAAATCGTATAGTTTTGAAAATTGGTACACATGTTCGTTAGGGGCTTCTGATAGACATACTAAAAGTCCCCGGTCCTGGGGGGGGGGAGGTCAGGGCGCCATCTTGGATTTCATCCCCCTTTTTTAGTTTTTCCAGAATACATCGAAAACTATTGAGTTTTCAAATTACAATTGATTTAACAAATTAAAGAGCGTAAAATTCCCTACAAATACATGCTTATATTTTTCTGCCAGCTTTAATAGTTTCGCAGATAATGGGTCTCAAAAGTTGTCGCCATCTTGGATTTCATCCCCCTTTTTTAGTTTCTCCTAAATATCTCGAAATCTATTCAATTTTTAAATAGCATGTAGTAGCAAATTAAAGAGCGCAAAATTCCCTACCAACGCATGCTTTTATTTTTGTTTTAGCTTTAATAGTTTTCGAGATAATGGATTTCAAAATTTGCAACCATCTTGGATTTTATCCCCCCTTTGCAGTTTTTCTTAAATATCACTGAAACTATTAAAACTAGAAAATAAATAAAAGCATGCATTGGTTGGGAATTTTACGATCATTAATTTGTTTATTTAATGTAATTTGAAAATCAAATAGTTTTCGAGATATTTAAAAAAAAACTATAAAAAGAGGGGGATAAAATCCAAGATGACAGCAAATTTTTAAATCCATTATCTCGGTAACTATTAAGGCTAAAGCAAAAATAAAAGCATGAGTTTGTAGGGAATTTCACACTTTTTAATTTGCTCATTACATGTAATTTGAAAATTGAATAGATTTTGAGATATTCAAGAGAAACTAAAAAAGGGAGATGAAATCAAAGATGGCGACAACATTTGAGACCCATTATCTGGGAAACAATTAAAGCTGGAAGAAAAAAAAAGTATAGTTTGTAGGGAATTTTATGCTCTTTAATTTGTTTAATCAATTGTAATTTGAAAACTGAATATTTTTCAAGATATTCAGGAAAAACTAAAAAAGGAGGGATGAAATCCAAGATGGCGCCGCGAACTCACCCTACAGGAACGGGGACTTTTAGTATGTTCATAATAAGCCCCTCACGAACATGTGTATCAATTTTCAAAACTATATGAGTTAATGTTTCTTCACCCCGATTTTGGACCTTTATTGACTGGTCTTATATGAACAGAATCCCATTCCTTTTGGTACTTAAATTAGATGATACTTCTTGAGATGAAAAACTATAGTATAATCACATGCGGCTATATGTCCTAGAGATTCAGATAGCTTACGAGATCGTAAATTTCTCTTTATCTGTCTACAAGTTAGCATCCATACTACTGCCTGCATTTATGATGATTTAATATCAAATAGGAGTTATACCAGAATTAGTTTGTTTTTCCATTTATGGAGATCTTTTCATTGAATTATGAAGTATTTGAAATTAGTGCTAATATTTTCTTTCAGCATTTTTTTTTGTTTGTTTATTTTGTGTATATTTTTTTTCTCTGAGTGTTGGGAAACATTATAAATACTGATCATTTTGATAAATTATGGGATCTTCAAAGTATGGGACAGCCGTTACCCATACATATGAAAGAACAATTTTTTTAGTGTTATGTATACATGTTCGTTTTTTTTTTTTTTCCTTCTTTACGCACACCCAGATCTTTGACATATGAGATCAAATTTAGCAAAGTGATGGATTTGCACAAGAGGGGAGGTGATGCCACAGTAATTTTTTTTAAAAAAAATTCAAATTAGATTTTTATTTATTTAATTTTAAATGATAAATTCAGGTTTCCCTCCCCCCCCCCATTTTCGCGAATTTTATTTTTCTCTCTTTTTTGTCTTTGATGTTTTATTTTATTTATTTCTCTTTATGTATTGTCCATTTTGAGCTGTATTGAACGAAGTTGGTTGGAATAAAAAGTTGCTTTTTTTCTTTTGCAATCTATTCGATTCCATTCGTGTGACAGAATATTGTGCTTCTGTGTTTTAATTTAGAAACATCATTAAAAAATAATTTTCTTACATTTTTTCTCTTCTTTTTTATGTTTTATTTTCCAACGTATATTTTTATTGAGATTTTGATCGTCCTAAAGATTTTTTAAGTTTATATTTTTAATCAGAAAAACCTGGAAAATTCGGTACAGTAGAATTGTTCATTGTACAGATATATTAGTTATTTTGTGGTTTATTGTTTAAAAGTTTTAAATAAATGTTCTTTTTTCAAACATTTTGCTTTTTTATTCAAACCATACTAACTTGAATGAATACTTAGTATGGTCAATGTGCAGGTGATTTTTTTCTATGGTTGATGGGCTACCTCCGAAAAAAGTCAGGGAAATTTTTTATAAAACCTGGAAATGTCAGGGAAAAGTCAGGGAAATTGAAACAGCAAAAATGATGGCCACCCTGATAATGCAAAATTATTTTTAAAAAGCATAATTGAAATCTATGCATACCATTTTTAACATTCGGAAAAAATAAATAAATTTAATCCACCTTGAAATTTTTGAATAATATTTCAATAGAGTTATTTTCCTCGGGTGTTATTTTATATGTTCTTCCTGTGTTAGTTGAGGGAGCAGACACAATTTTCGTTATGTGTTCGTATGGAATCCAACACAAATCCAAAGGTTTCGGCTACGTATACAATGCACTTGGACCATGAGGATGCATAAACATAATTTTATAGTCATTATATTCATCATAGCACTCCATAATTTTTCCAATCCACCTGTTAATTCCATATGTGCAGGCAACATATTGTTCATTCTGGAGTGTCAGTGGTATGGTCTTGCTTCCTAAAGAAGCAATGAATATTGTGGTGGAATCTGATACCCTGGAAACCGATAATTGTGTTTCGTTTATAGGAACAAAGCTGTGATTTGACCTTGTTCCTTTAATTGCATCTACGATTTGACACCTCATTGCTAATTGACAGTGGGAAATCTCAATCTGAGATTTTTCTACAAAAAAAGTTTTGATTCCTTTAATAGAATCCTTCATAAATTTATATAAATCCGATGCATTTAATATTTGGTCTTTATATGGTTGCTGAAGGCTTGCTTTGGTTGCCCTGCGTTTTATGGTACCACCTATACCATCACAAGCTCTTTTCCCATGGCAAGATGCAAAAAAATGCCATTCAGCTTTCACACCATGATCTTTTTCATGGTGACAGAGATTTATAAAGTTTTTGAAATTTTTATATTGAGCTGATGATCCATCACTGAAATACTTTATGTATTTAATTAGTGGCACTTCTTTAATTAAATCCTGAACAATTACTTTTTGGTAAGTCCAAAATCTTGTTGTGTCATGGACCAATTGGTCACTAATTACACACATAGGAATAGATTTCAACTTATTAGCAGTATCCTTAACATATGCTAGAAAAGGATGAATTGTCACCTGCTCTTTCTTCCAATGAATACTTTGGATAGCATCCTGCATGATACAAGTATAGTTTTGAGAAAAATATGCTAGAATAATAGCAGTACCTTCAATCAATTCAGCCTTTGTTTTGCTAAAATACTCTGAACTTTGTGAAGAAGTGATGGGTGCATAATGTAGACAGTTTTGCAACTAAATTTTCAACAAATTCATAACTGATGTAATAATTGTTTTCAGTTCTGCACCATCAGTTTTCAACCATTGTTTGTAAGAAATTTCATT
The DNA here is from genome assembly GCA_013235015.1 of Araneus ventricosus. Lineage (NCBI taxonomy): Eukaryota > Metazoa > Arthropoda > Arachnida > Araneae > Araneidae > Araneus > Araneus ventricosus. The sequence goes on from BGPR01005375.1 coordinate 17,038, forward strand.
ATTCATTTCTAATTCATTGGAAAACATTAATTCTTTCAGAATTTCCACAGATGGACAGTTATCACATCTGTGTGTCATGCACTTTTCAGATTCAGTGGAACGAACTAGTTTTCTAACAGTATAAAATATAAATCACGAATCTGAAGAGCACGAATCACGAGTTTTATATTTTGATGGTATATGCAATCACACATAGAATGAATACCTTCATTTCCAGTAGTCGCACATTCTCTTGGGCGTAATGAAAAAAATTTAGATGGTTCAATTTTTAAATCTTTAGATGCAATTTTTGAAATAATTGCTATAAATATATTTTTTGAATATAGTAAAGGCTTTTTTTTAATATTTAAAATTAAGATAATGAAATATAAGAATGAAAACTTTGTTTTTTAGAAACCTTTTCACTAGCATATTACAACAACAATGAATTTTATACCTCAATAGCCTGGGTTTAAAAAAAGAATTTTTTTAGTTGTTAAGAAATATTATCTTCCTAATTTTTTATGCTTAAAGGACACATATTGATTAGTGTTTCTACCAAGTTTCAGAAAAAAATACGATGGGCCATTTTTTTTACAGCCCATTAAATTTGGCTAAATTCTGAAGATGATTTTTTTTTCATTTCCCATGAAAAAGTATTGTAAAACATATATTCAATTTTATTTAAACACTGAATTTATATTCCTCATATAAATAGCTTCAAATTGGTACCAAAATTGTTGAATTTGAACCATTACTTCCCAAGTTATTACAATTTTTCACAGTAGTGCCAAATCCAAGACGACCGAAATTTGGTAAAAATGACCGTTTTTCAAATTTCCATATCTTGGCCAATAATGGACAAAATGTTTTACAAATTGATATATGAGGGTTTCACCACCATAAGTTTTAGTGGTAATTTTTTTAAAAAAAATCTTTTCTTATGGAGCAACACTCATTGGTTGTCTCATAGATATATTGATGATTTATTAATATGTTCAACAGTAGAAGACTACACACCAAATATTGACTTTTATCCAGAGTATTTGATATTACTAAAAACTAATGAAGGTTTTTCTTATGCAGATCTTCTAGATCTTGAAATTAAAATAGTTGATAATAAATTAAGCACTGAGATTTATGATAAAAGCAATACTTTTCAGTTCATTATAAACAAGCTACCTTTTTGGAATAGCAACATCAGTCATCAAATTTATAGAAATATTGTCTTAAATTATATTCATAGAAGCACTATTTTACTCACAGACAGATATAAACAGCGGTCATATATTGATACATTTCTTGAAAATGCTATAAAATATGGATATCCTATAAATTTCATGTATGCTTATGTTAATAAGAAATATTTAAGACCATTAAATTAATAGTCTTTTAGATTTATTTTTGAAGTGATCATATATAATGGAATTCACAAAGAAATTAGTATTTCACTACATAAGTAGATGGCGCCACTAGATTAAGAATAAGATTACATCATATATTCATTTTTATATACATTTCCAAAATAATATATCTATACTTATAAAAGGCAATGTTTGTGTGCGTGTATGTGTGTTTTTCTGCGATGTCCAGACGAATCTATCGCACTTACAGCCATGAAATTTGGCATACACGTAGTCGTAATGGTGACTGAATGCACCTCGAAGCCGGAATTTTGAAATTTAATCTAGAAATTTTTTTATTTAATATTTTGTGCCTTTTGGGGTGATTTTTCGCACTCATTTCTCAATAGCATGGCTTCGAATTATTGTACGGAAAAAACAGTTACACCATCGGAAAGAACAAACGATTTCCGTTCTAATGAAGTTTGTTTCGTACGTCTAACGTAATTTACTGAATTTTGAGAAAGTTTTGAAAAATAGTCACTTTTATGGTAATTTTTAAAAAAGATTTCTTTAAATTATCGCATCTGACGTTCTAACATCTTTATAATTTTCATTTTTTTTTTTCAGCCTATAAATGGAACGTTTATGTCGGATTTAAAACAAGAGCTGTTAAAATATCTTTTTCGTTTTTTAAAAATTAATTTTTCCCTGGTCGGTTTAAACAGTTTTTTCGTAGCGAGATTTAACAGCGAGAGCTTCTCCGGACCATTCCACAATGCATTGTTGCAACGTGACCTTCTTCGCGGTAGGTGATGTCATTCGCAAAGAAAAATAAGCGGGAATATAAATAATGTGTATTTTTTGTTTTGATTTTGTTTTCGAAACTTTTTCCTGCCATTGTGGGCATTTTTTTCCTCCCACTTTTTTGAAGTCCTGATTCCACGGGCAACGCCGTGCGCGTACTGCTAGTATTATTATAAAAGGTTAAATTTATAGTTAATTTTTTAAGGATGTTTATTATAGTATTAATAGCCTAATTTAAAAATAATATTTTCACTTTAAATGCGGAACTGTCTTTGGGATAACGTTCAAGTCATAACAATAATTAAGACTATTGAATTGGTAAATTCAATAAGTTAATTAATAAGTTAATATTCTTTAAGTTATATACTTTCTCGTTTCTAATCTTGAAAGTTTTTGGAGATTTATTCCCCTACTTTTTTGTTTTTCCAACAATTGGCTTTCGCAGAGGGTTAGTGCCACAAATCTAGATTAATGCGACAAATCGGTTCCCCAAGACCGATTGGGATTTGACTGTTGGATTTCCAATTCTGGGTTGTCTTTTTCGTAGTAGTAAAAGTATATAATCAAACTATCTTTTGTATTTCATTTGTATGATTATTGATAAGGTTACTTTATTTTAATTTTTATATTAACATATGTATATGAAAATATAACACAAGTTTTGATTATATACTATTACTCATATTTAAAATATATTACTATGATTTGAAATATTTAATATATATATATATATAAAATATTTCTTGTTAATTCTCGTTTCGCTTCAGACTCGAATTACTAAATTGTGCAGACTCGGACTAAACCAAACCGATTGCAGTCATGACTGGAGCTCAGGTCTGTCCGATCAAATTTTTCATGTTTACTACCTTATTGAATCCATTTTCATCCCAATACAAATAGCCAAGTCTTCAGTCAGTTCGAACTGGAACTTAGGCAGGTTAATTGTGTCGAAGAATTAGTAGTTCTTCTTAGATAAAATTAACCTACTAGTTTCAAAAGAAACGATGTCTAAGATCCGGTATAGAAAGAGTGTGGCAACCTATAACCTAGCCCTGGATTTTTTTTTCCGAGTAGAAATATGCATCAATACAGATGCTTCTTGTTCCTTGTTTCTATATTTGTATTAATTTGTCAAGAATCCGAATTTCAGAACGATTTGTTTTCATAACCGAAATCTGAAATAGTTAAATGGTTTATGAGCAGGCTTATGTCTCGCAGTTGCGTAAATAGTTCTTTTTTTATTTCGTCGGAGACATAACCTCTCTGTGACTGTAACTGTATCTAGCCGAGATGGAATATTCTCCTGACCCGGATTCTTTTTTTAGAATTTTAATGTTCTGTTTACTCGCGTTCATATTTCGGTTTTCGAAAAATCCTCTTCCCCGCAGTTCGAAGGGGAGATGAAAGTCTGTTTTGTTTAAAATTCAGCGAAATGAAACGAAGGAACGAATATGAATGGGCGCGGGATTTATTTTGTTTGTTTAATTTGTTCTGTCTTTGTGTTTTGCTCGGAAGTGGGACGTCTTGGCAGAGTGCCAGAAACTTTTGACGCCTCCAAGTTAACAATGGCGCGGATGAATTTGTATCGCTTTCGCGTTCTTCTCTTTTTTAAAACATTTTTTATTTCTTCAGTGTGTTGTAGGCGTGAAAATTTGTGCAACAGTTTCTCTTTCATGTTATGCAATATTTATTTATTTGATACCTGGCTAATTTTTGATATCTTTAAATTTCAGAATCCTCTTGAACGTCTTTTCAAGACAGTTTGGATTCTTATAACACTTTTAATTTGCATCCAAATTACTGATCCTGACTAATACGCGCCATAGTTTTTGCAGTATATTCAATAAATGTTTTCGATATTAATTTTTGCTGTTTGTTTGAAAATTTTCAAAAACGGAGTTTCAAAATTGGCAGTAGCGTGCGGTGGTTCAACCTACTGAAGTAGTCGAATGTTTAGTACACATTATAAGCACAATGCTATCCAAATAAGCTTTACAAATACAAATTTAAAATAACCCAACGTGTGTATTTGTGTATATATATTTATTTGTTCCAGTAGTCGTTTCCGAACGGCTGAGATGATTTTGATGAAACTTGGTACATATATTTCTCATTGGTCAACCAAAAATACTGTCGGAGTATAAATAACAGGGGTGTAGTGGACCCGGAACGCACAGGGACAGTGTTTTTTTTCCAAAAGAAATAAATTAGAAAAAGTTGTGAAAACGTCCTTAAAACAGCGCAATTTTTGTCACCTATGTTAGAGCGTTCTATTTTGCGACTACACCACTAATAAATAAAGTCTGAACCAATCTCTTAGGGAAGGGTGAGGCAAAGACATTGACAAATTGACATGAAATATTTGTTTGCGGCGATATTGATTAAACTTTGTACACATGTTTCTCATTGGCTGACTAAAAATACTGGAAGGGGTAAATATACGGTAATCCAATCCATTAGGATAGTATGGGGCAAAGTCATTTAAATACAAATAACAAATTGGCCGATTTATATATTTGACACGCCTGGGATGATTTTGATGAAACTTGGTACACTTTAATGTTCCTCATTAATGGACTAAAAGCACTGGAGGACTAAATCAACCCTTAACAAATCCCTCAGGGTAGGATGGTCGTTAAGATGCATGTAACAAATGAACAAATCAAAATGAAGCAGATTCGCATATTTCATCTAATCTAATTAAAAATATAGTAGGGTTAAATCTTCTTTAATCAGCTTCTTAGAATAACTACCGCTAAGTCATGTAAAAATACTGTAATAAAATGGACCATTAGTGTTTGTAAATGTATTGTATTTATTTTTCATCAAACGTGAAATTTCACAATACAAAACTGCAAACACTGGCTTGTAGAAAAATCTGTAAATTAGGTAATCTGTAGAGGAATTAAGGAAATTGATAAAATTTAACTTCACGCATTTGAATATTAATTTGAATCTAAAAAATATTGAATTAGTTTTATTAATTCAAATAAAATTAATTTTAATAAATTACGGTAGTTAATTGCGCTAATAAAAAAGATAATTTAATTGCTATTAAGAATTTTAGGAATTAAATTGGAAGGTTTAAGTTTTTCAAAAGTTTTGAGGACAATTTGGAAGCTATTTTTCCAGTTATCCTCTACCTTTTAGCCGAAGGAAATTAGTAGAATTTTGACTGTAGGTTAACATTAAAATTTCAGTTTATTAATCTTAATTGCCTTCTGTTGCTACTAATGTCGTGTTAACTTTCTTTTCACCACTTTTTTTTTTTTTGGGGGGGGGGGGAGTCAAAGACTGGTAGCAACAATGTATACATTCACCGCATAATACAATACTCGACGTAATCGAAAATTATCACCTAGACCAGATTCGCGAGATCGACGCTATATGCGTATTCCTGTGGTGTAAATAAACCTTCCATATGAATTAACTCACTTGAAAAAGGCGTTGATATAGTGTTTAAAACACTGTTCATTGCATTTTTCACCGCAGCGAGCCAATCGCTTTCCTATCACGTTCGAGTGCTATCGTAAAAGACGAGTTGATCCCACGCGAGTCTACTGCCTACCTAAAATGCAAAAAAAAATTACATTAGACTATATTAGTCGTTCTTTCACACCGCCGGAAGGTATATGTGGCTTGGAATGCGAAAAGTACGTTCGTCTGTTTTTGATTTCAGATTTTCGGTTTCTGTTTAGATTAAGCCAATATTAAATAACACCTGCCTTTTATTATTGGGTAAGTAAAACGCTATTATTCTGCTTCAGTACTCGTTTTATTTGTTGTTATTTTTGAAAATTTTCAGAATACCGATTTATCGGCAACACAGGTTTATGTTGACAATTTTGAATTTTGTAATTACTCAATTATTGTAAAGAGATTCACTCAGATTATTTTATCCTGCAATTTTATTGCTGGAAAATAAATTGTGAAATGTTTTTGGTCCCCTTTTGTGTGTTGTCTTACTAAAAAACGTGTTTTATTGAATTTTGATTTTCGGATTCAAAATTTGTGCACATCTGTGAACATACGTCTGTCCCTTTAATTTTCTCTAACCTGGACATTTTCCAGATGGTTGTTATTGAAATAGTGTTGATCAAAGTTAATGTTTCTTTTTAATGTATTAGCGTAAGATGATACGGGAATAATCAATAGAAATCCATTTTTGAGAAAGAAGGACAAGAGAAAATGGGTGTCATGTATGAATAATTAATTGAAAGGTAACTTTCGTAAACTAAATAACGTAATTTCATAGTCAAAATTAATTAATTTCTCAGTGCTTAACTTTTATTTTTAAAACATATATATTACATTTCGCGAATTTTTAATTTATTTTAGATTAATGAAAACCATGTGCATATATTTTAATTAAATACCAAATACAGAACTATTTTTTCCTTCAAAATATACGTTGTACAGTTCGAAAAAGGAAGCGAAGAGTCTATACTTATAAAAGGCAATGTTTGTGTGTGCGCACTTGCAGCCATGAAATTTGGCACACAGGTAGTCGTAATGGTGACTCAATGCACCTCGAAGCCCGAATTTTAAAATTTAACCTAGAAAATTTTTTATTTAATGTTTTGTGTTTTTTTGTGATTTTTGAAACATTTTGTCCACATTATCGTTTCTGATAATAATTTTTTAAAAAAATCGATGCACCATCGGATAGAACAAACAATTTTCTTTCTAATGAAATTGTTTTGAGCATCAAACGTAATTTACTGAATTCTGAGAAATTTCTGAAAAATGATCCATTTTCTGTGAATTTTTCATTCGGCATTCTTAAAATTATCGCATCCGTCGTTCTAATAACTCTTATCATTTTCAATTTTTTTTTCCAGCTTATAACAGGAACGTTTGTGTCGGATTTAAAACAAGAACGGTTAAAACACCTTTTCTCGTTTTTTTTAAATTGCTTGTTCGCTGGTCAGTTCAAAGAGTTTTTTTGCTTGCGATCTTTCTCCGCGAGACTTTCTCCGGAGCAAATAAACGTTCCCAGCATGCATTGTTGCAATTTCATTGGCTGGCGGCGCGGAACACTTCAGACGTTATAACCTTTAACTGAATGACTTCGATTATTATTTTCGGCGGTGTCTTAACATGTTTCTTTGTCTCGCATATTTTGCTTGCTGTCTAATAATGATTTTCACGTTGCAATTTTTTAATATTGTTTCGGAGTAACGTACTCTGTTCTGTTTTTCTACATCTCAAATGTCATTGTCGCGAAGAAAAATAAGTGGGAAAATCAAGGTGTATCTTCTGTTTTGATTTTATTTTCAAAACTTTTCGTGTCATTGTGGGCGTTTTTTTTTCTTTTTTTTCTCATTTTGTTGAAGTTCTGATTCCACCGGTAACGCCGTGCGCGTACTGCTAGTTTTTAATATTTTCAAAAAGTTTGCTCGTACTCATTCAGTTGATATCCCTCCACATTAAGAAAAAAGAGTAGTTTTTGAATATCTTTTTTCCGTATTTTACTATTTGTTCTTTTCCTTTTCCAATAAAAGATCAGAAGACAAAGACTCATTGTATGTCATGTGTTTCAACCCGTCAATAGCGATTCATTTTAAATTCTGACCATGCCTTAATTTAGATCCTATATTTATTAGAAAAAAAGGTTGGGAATTTAAAAAAAAAAATCCAAGGACTTTCTTTTAAACTTAACACAAAACTACGAAGAAAAACTAGCTTTGCATCGATTCTAACTAAGAAAACATACCTATTAACGACATATCGACAGCCCGGTTCAAACAGTCAACGGGTAATATATATATATATCACTCGCTATGAGCTTAACTAAAGAGCAAATCGGCTTTTAATTTAAGGAGTTCGAATTACATTACATGCGACACAAAGGGGTAATCTACAAACGACAGGAGCTTTAATTAAATAATTTTCGAGAAGTGTACTTGATGAACATGCTTTGTCCGTGAGGTGACGATACTTTATCTACCTCTCATTTTTTGTCGAAATTTTACATTACATGATGGGATTAATTAAGCAACCAGATGTAAAGATTTAACTATATTTAATTTTTGAAAGATAATGTGAAAAAATTAATTTTAAATTCCCAACTTTCGTTGTACATATAAAGTAACCAGATGTCTAGAATTAGCTAGAAGACTTCCGATTTTCACGTCTTTATCCTAAATTTTAAAAATGCCTCGAATTTTAATTAAATATTTTTCCATTAGTTTAAGTAGCTCGTATTAAAAAGAAAAGAAAGATTAACTGGATTTAATTTTTAAAAAAGTTAGCTTTTGGATAATTCTCCTTCTCGACTTTTTATTTACATAAAATATGGTCATCCTAATGTGGTCAGTGTGGATGAATCATTGTAAAAGAAAAGTAGCAACATATATTTTTGTGCTTTTTTTATTTCTTCTTTTTTAAAAAAAATAATTTACTCTTTTATTGTTTTTATATTTTTATTTTATTTGCGTATTTTTTGGCTTTTGTTATTATACCCTATGCACCTCACCTTGGTGATTGTCTCGGATTGCACTCCCAGTTTCTAGAATGTCCCGTACTGAAAGGCAGAAAATTTGATCAATTTAGATTAATAAATTTCCATTTATGCGGTATATATTTTTAAAAGTCTCGATCTCTCTTCTCGGTATCTATCCCACACAACTATGAGAAACATCCTCCCTTATTAAGAAAAACGCACATATCTTTCTCCCATTTCACTGTTGGTGACGATTTCGCTTTCCTAATAAACCGATCAGAAGGCAACCAGAGGCGCATTTCACGTCACACATTTCCTCCCGATTGAATGCATCTATTAGTCTGAATTGCAGACGTGCCCTTGCCCACTCGCCCGATCCTTTTAAGGCACTGTCTTTGGCCCACGGATGACCTCGACCCACACAGCCCACCACACTCACACACACATGCTCTCTCCCTCTTGTCACTTTTCTTCTCAATCACTGAGTTCTTGTGTCGGAAGAAGCATCGGAAAGGAATAGCCGAATCAACAAAAAGTTCTGTTGTGATCAGTCGGTGTGCGAATCCACTTGCCGTTCAGTTAACGGGTCTCTTTGATTAGACGGATCATCCGATAAAGATTATGGCCGCCTCCACGATTCCACCTTCAGTACTGCACTCGTTTAACCAGTTCAGAAAGGAATCTCCACCTCCAGGATGTGAGTTTTCTTTTTCTCTTCAAGTATATTTATGGGATTATTTTTACTTTTCTGTGTCGCGATGCGTTTTTATCTTGAAGAGGTTTTTATCTTTTAGATATGTGTGTACAGTACATCTTTCTGTTGGGAAAAAAAAAATCAAGTGTTTGAGGCCTCTTGCTTACATCTTGAGCCTCTGATGATCATATGTCGCACTGCGTGACGTATTTTATCTTCCACTGTTGAATACAGTTTACTGCTAAATAGGAGTAGCTATATTTGATGAAAGTTTTTTTCTTGATGTGCACTATTTTGGCTATTATGATTAATAAGCGTAAAGAGAAGGTATGAAAATTCTCTCGACTTGTCTGTAGGCCTTACCTCAAAAATCAGGGGCAGGGAAGGAATATATATAATATGAAAGATAGCAAGATGATATTACGAAAAGCCACTTGTTGGTCTAGTTTACTAGAAAGTGTATTCTGCAATAATGGTTTGAAGATGCAAATGTTCTTCTTTTCAAATGATTTTGTTTTATTCTTTAAAGTATTTTTAGTGATTCAAGTTAAAGTGTGTTGTTGGAGTTAGTTATTAAAACTGTAGAATGTAATTTTAATATTCAGATAGGTATTGGCTGAAAAACAATACACAAGATTGATTTAATGATATTCGGTTGTGTCGCTGCTTGTATAAATCTCAGTTAAATATTTTTATATCAAATATGAATGATCCTAATTCATATCGTTCACTGGTATAAAAAATTGATATTGTGAACGTGGGCTGTATTTTTAAAGGTTGCTTTTGCTAGTTTGATTTATTGTGATCCCGAAGTTAACCATGTGACTCTTGAGGTCCGTTTTCAGCAAAGGAAAAAATTATCGCTCAATCTTTGTCAGAGAATTTTTTCTTTATCCCAAAATGCACATATTCAAAAAATTAAATTAACTAATTAACTACAAATACTTAACAGTTTTTGATACATTTAAATTAGAATTTTAAATGAATATATTTAGATGAATTATATTAGGTTTTTCTTGTTTTATGATCACTTATGCTTCAAATAAATGAAGATGCTGTGTTAAAATGACTATGAATTCATTTAGATGATGAAAACTAAAGTATACCATTTGCGTCCATTAACCATAATGATGCCACAATAGAAAAAATTTATATACAATATTTACATTTGATATTACACCTCCCGAGTTACTAATTAAGTCTGTCTGGATGCCGCACTGTCTGACCCCTCCTTGTTTTATAAAACTGCTCAGGAGACCTTGGTGCACTAAATGTTGATGGCGTTGTTGGAGAAGAGTAAGATAAGCTTGGAGATCCTGGCATATCATCTGGAAGTGGGACAGGTGAGGACACCTGTCCCACCTGTGAATATTGGACATCAGTCTCTTCGGAGGCGTGGGTTCGAATCACACCGCTGCCACCATGTTTTATGATCTCTTATGCTTCAGATAAATGAGGATGAATTTATTTACATGGTGAAAACACAGTATAACATGTGCGGCCGTTAACAATAATGATACCATAATAGAATAACAAACTTTATATACAATATTTGCACATGATATTACATTTCTGTATTCAAGTTTCTGACACATGTGTATGCTGTCAAGTTTCTGCGACCTCAGTTTTCTTCTGTGTTATTTCATTCGAGGTCACAACTTTTGATTGGAAAAACTTGCGATATAACATAAGATTAATATGATTAAATAATTTTAATTAGGAGAATTTTAACTATCTTTGGAGCCTGGCATGGAATAGGATCATATGGAAGATTCAGAGTTAAAGTGAATCAAGTCCATGAGATACATTTCTGAGAAAACTTATCTCTAAAATTGATTAGTTGCATTTAAAATAACTGAAGACTCCTAATTGTTCTTGCTGCCTGGTGGATACAAATTGAACTATAGACTTGAATCATTATTACAGAGAAAACCACACAGAAACCACAGAACTACCATTGCAGCATTAGTGCAGAATGAACAACACATGGACTTGGTTCGTGAACCGTCCACATATCGGGTTGCCTACGTTTGTGAATGTTTTTCTGGCTTATCGCAACCTTAAAATTCCTTCTTGCAAATTCATTTCTCCTCACATGTTTACATTATCAAACTGTTATGTATGAAGACACGCTTCAAGCTTATTATCTTGGTACAATGATTTTAAATTGAATTTTATTTGAACTTAATCAAAATTTCTGCTTGCAAATTCATTTCTCGTCACATGTGTACATTATTAAACTTTTGTGTGTGAAAGCGCGCTTTAAAATTATTTTATTATCCTGATCCAATGATTTCATGTTGAATTTTATTTGGACTTAAATAAGAAGATTACAAAAAGTTTACTACACTAATTTAATCACACATCTTAATTAAATGGTAATGATACGGTCTGTGCAGTTGGTTATCCGGCTTCACGCGTATCCGAGATTGACACATCTGAACTGCCGACTTGGCACCCATCCTGAACAGTTGACGTGACTGCACAGTTGGCGGTGTTTCGGTCAGAAGTTAGTTTATGTTTCCCTCGCTTTTGTGTTGAGCTTGTTCCACCTCATCCTTTATTCGCGTCTCAAAATAGGCCATTTTCTTTATCATCCCGGCGAATGAATTAACATGTCTTTTAAAATCCTAACAGACCCCCAACTGAGAATTAACGAGTCTAGTTTGTCGGCAGTGTTTGTATGGGATCTTTGGGAGAAAATAAATTGGTCGTACATTTCGATCTCGTTTATATAATTGGACGAAATCTGGATGAGGTGTGTGAAAAAAATGAGCCAATTAGAGTGCTTGCTGTGATTTGCGAAAGAAAATTAGTTTGTTGGATTCAGTTTCTTGCAATTAAACAAGCGATGTTTTAAATAACATTGTGCACTGCGTGTATTTTTATATTTTTGTCTTTTTTTTTTATTCCGATGTTCTAATTTTCGATTTCAATGTTATGTCCACCAAAGAAAATTATACGAAATTTGGAATAGATGATTAGCATAAACAATTATTGATGTGACTTCCCTCTTCTCCCCGTCGAGCGTTTCGTAGATATATCTGCGTTTTGATTGTCGTAACTTGTTTTCAGTTTAGTTGCTACCTACCAGCAGACCTTAACAACTTGAAGTATTTGTGAATTAGGAAGTTAGGAACTCAGTTAATATGTCAAAATCTGTTGTTTTATTGCTTTTTTACTGTTTTGGACACATCGTCGTTACAAATGCAATCTATCGAATGTGAAAAATCATATTTTTCAAATCCGCCCTCTAGGGATATCTTCTGAAATGATGCTATGGTGGTCTTAACTTGGATTTCCGTTACAAACTAAAGAAATAGCAATTACAATGCATCGAAAAGGTATAGTTTGTTATAGATATTCTATACCTTCCAATAATTTTTGCATTCGATAATTTGGATTTATATCGACGATATGAGAATAGATATATTTTTTCGATGATAACATGAATAACCATTTTCTTTTACGGAAATGATAGGACGTTTCATTCCATATCCGCAATTTTACGTGATTGACTCGAAGTATACTAATAGCAATATTTTGAACATAATCTTTTTTCTAAAAATTTGTTAACCACAGAACTGTTTGAAGTTATAAGGTGTCAAAGAATGAAATATGCATTTCCATTTTTGGAAATTTTGAGTGTTGGCCTCTTAATGGCAACGATATCATTTTTCTGTTTTCCTTTTAAAAGAAAAGCAATAAGAGTAAGCAGCATTTCGAATTAAAAAAGTAGATTAAAAATAATATTTTCCCTTTCAATTGAACTGGCGTAAATTGCAAAATCTCGTAACCACAGGCTGGATCTTGGTTTCATGATTATAAGAAACACGTTCGAGACTCTCCATTTCAACATTCGTTTGTGGACAGATACGATGCTGGTTAAATCTGAGGCCAAAATACCACGATGCTGCATTTGAATGTAATGTTATATCTTCATCCAACCTCGAATGAAAATTACTAGGTCATTGTCATAATGTCACAGCATAGTTTCAAAACAGACCATTAGTTAAACAAAACCGAAACTTAATACATATGCGGTTGAATGATAATTTTCATCTGCTGTCATTTTACATCCTGTTTATTTGGTGCAATATCCTTCCTGTGTCATTCCGTGTTACTCTCTTTTAATATATTTTGTGTTTTCGTACGCATTTTATTGTCTGTATTATTGAGGCATATTATCACCATGTCTGCACACTGAGCTTCGCTGATTTCTTATCAGTCACAAACATCTTAGTGTTATTTCAGCCGGTTCAAAAAATGACATAGTGACCGAATAAAAAAAAATTAGTTTACTGGAGTTTCCTTTTATCCATTTGCATCATTTGGCTGATGCCAAAAAATTGGCATGCATATTACAATAATGAGTAGTAAGTCAGTCGCTGTGAAAATAATTCATAAATTTTGGCGGAATATTCCACGATTTGATGCAAATGCCTAATATCGTTTTGAACCCTGTTTCGCAAAGCACAAATAATCACAGGGTCGCCAAGATGACTCAAATATGTCATAGTAGCGCATGTTGCACTTGTTATACCTCTGCATTAATATTTATTTCTTTATTTTCTTAGAAAATCATATCAAGAATTTAAAGAAGTCATTTTCAAAATCAGTACTTCAATTTTTCATTTCTGTTGCTTAAAGGGAATATCTATTCTATTTCAGCGGTAGCACTGAAAAAAAACTATTCATAATTCTCCAACCAAAATTTGCTGCTGTAATATAATTGTCTTTAGTGATCAATCTCGACGTCACTGTAAGCTGTTCGCGATTATCAGAGCTGTGTGAATTTTCTTCCTAGATATGTCTCCAGTTGGCTATTTGAATCCTCCGTTGGCAGCAGTTAAATTTCATTGTCGTTACTGTCTCAGTCTCTTGAGTTTTGCATCTCTGATAACCTAAATTTTTCTAATCCATTCTAGTTTTCATTATTTTTCTCTCTCCTCATCCTAGTAAGATTTATCGTTGTTTTACATAAGACGACAGGGAACGAGAAAAATTTCTAACAGATGTCAAGAGTGCTGTTTCTTGTTTGAAATTCATTGCCAAGTAACTAAATGCTGGCAAGGGAAAATTTAAAATACGCCTACAGTCAGTTGGCACCTAAGATGTGCTGTGGCGAATAAAACAAGCAAAGGAATGAATGTATCGAGGTTCTTCCGTGAGGGATTGTTGCTAATGTTAAACTTAGGTTTAAATAAATCTTTTTTAAAAATTTAGATTCCATTATAATACTGATAAAATATTTCCTGCATATTTAGCATTTGGATAGTAAAATTTCAACACTTATCTTTGAACTTAGGATTATTCTGCAAAGCTGGTCGCCATTATTGTGCATTTCTAATTCATAGACAAATCTGATTGCATATTTCTCGTATCAATTCATCATCAGCATCACGTGACAAAAAATCTTAATTTGATTGCGTTGAATTATCGATTGCCGTGCTTCGAATTGCAATTTAATTAGTCCATGCCCACTTGATGCATGTCAGATGTCTGACAGTAATTTAATTTTGTAATCCACTACGAATCTTGCTGGAAGAAAAAACTTTGATACTTCATAACAGCTTAAGACATCCTGCGGTTAGATGACACCTACATAATGGTTAGATGACACGGTACATAAAGTTACCTACGGGAAAAATGTTAAAAAGTTTCGAATCTGGTAAGCTATCAGAACTAGACTCATGTTCTTCAATTGATAAGCTATTAATAACAATACTATTGATAGCAGTTCGTGAAACCAGTCTTCTGTGCTTTAATATGAATATGTTATTCAGTTTTGCTCCATGGAAATGAACCTGGCTTCCAATGAGACTTCTAATGATAGATGCTGGATATACTAAATGGAAAATTATCAGTTGCCGGAAGACCACCCATAGTTAGGTTATCAGTGCAGGTATGCGCATTTTTCTCATTTATTCCCTAACTAGTACACGGGCCGCGGTGGCCTTGTGGTAAGGTCTCGGCTTCGGAGCCGAAGGGCTTCAGGTGCGAAGCCCGATTCCACTGAAGATCCGCCTGTTTGTGGGCCTGGGGCACGTTAAATCTTACGTGTGTGAAATGTCTTCCCGCTGGTGTGTTGCGGAAATTTGGAGACGCAGGTGCTAGCTCGGGTGTCACCCTCGTCATCTGACCGCGATTCAGATTTACAAGGCACGTCCCAAAATAGCCCTCGATTTTATTCAAAACGGGACTAACTAAACTAAAACAAACCAGGACACGTGAGAAGCGAGTCACTTTGGATCCACCAATCTGTTCAACAGAATTAATAATTAATGAAGCAAAGTTTTCCTTTGGACCAATTTCGGAAAATGGCAGTAGTGATAGCTGTGAGCAGGTCGCTTGTCAACAAGGGCCAAAACCCCCCCCCCCCCCCAATTCATAAATACTTGTTTTTATGTATCTTCTTTTTCACGAATGCGGTGTGGATGCTATTCAAAGGCTGCTTGGGGCGTGTGACTGTTACGGGAAGTCAAGACAGAAAGGGTGCACGATTGAAGAGAGGATGTTGACTCTCAGGAGCCGCTGATTCATACCTGCCGGGTGTCTCGTTTCGTGCCCATTCTCTGAACGATTTAGTGACCCCAGAATTGGCGGCTCTCTGAATTGGCCCCCTGCCCGCTCTGCTAGCTCCTGTTGACGGACGGATTACCGCACTATTGCTTGTTTACAAGAAGGAAGAAGGGCTATTTTAGATAGCGGCTTAATTGACCGTTAGTGTCTAAGATATCAGTTTGGATAAGTCATCAGCCGTCATATCAAATTTATGAAACGTTTTGGAAAAGTTATGATTTTTCATAAGGCTTCTCTGGCAGTTTTTATTTATTTTTTCTTCGCCTTAAAGTCTTTTCCTTAAACATGTATAACAAGATGTACAATTAAGTATAATAATGGTTCTGAATTGTAAGCTGATAGTCATGCCCATTCCGGGATTGTTGTTTCCCTAAATGCAGAAAAGATATAACCATCCTCTATTATTAAATTAGTTAAAATAATTGTTGCTTTAAGATAATTTAAATTATATTTGAAAGCTATTTGTTTTGATATCGTTTAATCAACAAGACGGGAGAGAAAAAAATATTAAAATTCGTTTCTTTTTTTCTTTTTTTTTTTTTTGTCTTATTGGTTAGTATTCTTTTTCTTATCAGTTCTTGCATTATTTGTTTACCTCTCTGTTATTTATGTCTTTGTTTTCATGTTGAAATACTGTTAATGATTTTTATCTGATTAAAATTCTTTTCTAGTACTTGATGGTTGATAAATTTGATTTCCAATACGGCTGTTTGACAGACATGCTGATTTTTAAATATTTCGTTTTCTTTCCTGTAAAATGTAAATAAGCCAATATTATTAATTTTTTTCATTCATGTTGCCTTTGGCCCACTTCAGGTATTGTTGATATGAAAATATATCACTATAAATTTCTTCTATCATTTTTGGGGGAAATGACCTGGAGTTTACAAAAATTTCTCGCGACATTGAGAACTGATATTGACCTTGTTTTCCTAATGTTTCGTGATGTCACACTTTCGGCGACCGTGAGTGAAAGGAAAATCATTTTCTAAGTGTGTCAAGTTCCTTTTCTGGAAATGAAGTGACTTTTAATTGTTGTAAATTTTTCTTACGCAATATTGTTTCTCCGTATAGACCTTTCCTGATTGAATGATTTCTGTTGTCAACATCCTTTCTTTCCTCAATTAATACAAAGCCCTACGGCGATGAATATGGATCATTGACTAGGATTTTTTACCTACTTCTGACATAGCATACCCAATTTTCGTTGAAATACAATTTTTATTTAAAATTTAATTAAAGGAAAAACTAAAACATCATAGACATTGTAGTGAATCACCAATCTAGAGATAAACGAGCCTAGGGACGTGATCGCGCATTGCTAAGGCATGTTCTCAGTGCTATTTAGTCGCTCGTTTTCAGACCAGTTTCAGACAGACTTTCATCTGCTTAAATTGAGCATGGCAATTATGCAGTTCATTCTGTCTATTCATGATGTTTTGAAAATGAGCATTAATAATGAAATCTACTGTTTTATATGAAAATGTTTCCCGTTGTTGTTTTCATAAATATCATAGTCATCATGGAAGCGCAGCTACCTCACACTTCTCTCTTTTTTTTCTGTTTTACAAAGGCAACCTATATAAATTATGTAACTGATGTAGCCTTTTGTAGGTCTCTAAATATAGCATTATTTTTGTATCTGTTACTGAAAATGATAAACAAAAAATACAGGATGATTGCATTCTAACATCCAATATTGTATACAGAGAGGTATTGTAAATACGACCACATCAATAAATTGTCTTTGCTATTTTGTGTATACACTTTGCTGAGTCATTTCATTTCAATAGCCCGACAAAAATACTAAATCATTTGAGGAGGGGGGGGGGAGGTGAATGTGCGAAAGTTTCGTACGTATGTACTGGTATATTTGAAATATCACTCGTGTGTAAGTTTTACCTTTAATTTATACTCTTAAGATCGCTGGTCATCTGCATCATTTCTTGTTTTTCGAAAACAAAGAACCGGTTGAAATATAACAAAAGAAAATTGTAGAAAACTAAATATATCGAATGCGCCACTTTAGAGACAGGAGGGAACTTCAAACAAGACCTCAAGTGTTTATGTAGGCGGTGTCGAATGATGTGCCTAAGGCTATAAAAAATGTCCTTATTTTCTGAAATATATAGCTAAACTTTAATTTAATAGATAAAGGAATCCGTTGGGAAATCATATTTTTAGGTCAACATAAGCATGCATGCAGTAATATGCAGTTCGTCTTCCTATATCTTGTGGCACTGGTTAATTTGAGCTATGCATATATCTTGGGGCATTTGTAGCTGCAAATTTTATTAGATTTGCAAAATTGCCATTCAGATAACTAGCTTGTTAAGCGTTTACTAAATTATATTCGTTTTTCACCCATTAGATTTATTTTCCCACTCATAGTATTCCACTGAAAAGTCTTTCCACTTATTGAAATTATAAGAAGAATTGTTACGATCTTATATAGTTTTGACTTCTCTGTTAAAATAAGCAGGATAGGTTACAAATTTTGTTTTTTTTTTCCTCAATATTTATTGTGTTTTATTATTTTTGTAGTCTGGTTTTTTTCAGGAAGTTGTTCACGGCATCGGAGCGTCGTTCCTTTAAAATAACTCGCTTTTAAAAAGCGATTTAGAATTTAAATTGATTCATTTTGGTGATCGAAGCAAAATTCCAGGCATTCTCTCGTGTTTCTTTTTAGCCATTAGAATCTGTAGAGCATGTCACTGGCTTGACAGCTCTGAATTCAATCTGGGCTCCTTCGAGCTTGCAGATACCTTGTCTGTAGTCTGCTGTGTTCATTAGTCAAAGATCTCCCCACGAGTCGTTTGTCGGCGGGTTCTCTGGCTCTGAAATAAACAGTCTAAGCCCTCTCGCCAAGAAGTGCAGCAAAAAGGAGAAATCTCACCTAGAATTACATCCCCATTATGTGAACTCCAGGTTTAATGAACTGCCAAGGGGAAGGCTTGGCCCACATCCATGCTGCCAAGTTGGACAGTTGCATGAGGGAATCCTTTCCGCCTGCTAAATACAGACGTGCCCTTATCGAACCACAGGATCTCTTAATTTCTTTCGGCCTTAATCTGGGGCTTGTGTACACTCTCGCTTCCGTGGTTGCCTTTTTGTTTTCTTAATGTGTATTCGTGGAAGATAACTTAATTACGGCTTCGGTAACGGTGTTTTTGTATGTTTGTGCGCTCTTTTCGCGGTAAATAAAGATGTCATTTTCTGGAAAATGTTTGGGATCAGATGAGTTTTATATAAACAGCCGCATTGTCCTTGATATTTTTTAATAGTGTCATTGAGGGGGGGGGGGGGGGTTTTTTTTCTGTTATTTTTTTATCAGCTTAAAATACTAATGTTGTGATTTTATTCTTAAGTATTGGTTCCTGTTGGTAGATAATTTTATGTATACCTCAAATATTAGTATTTTATCTCAAAAAAAATATTTTCGGAATGAACGATTCAGAATGTTGACTTACAATGAAGTCCACGAAGACTTAAGAAATCCCCGAAGGGAATAGGGATTTTTATTTGTATTTACTATCAGTTTTCTTAAGTTGATGGATATTCATAAGTCGATGGATCATTTCAAGTATAACTGTTGGCATTTTATAAGTTTTATGCTTTACCTATATTTTTTGCAGATTTCTTTTATCTTTTCTCTTTCACCATTTTCTTTTAGAGCCCATAGCGTTCCTAATAATCATTTATATACTTAACCCATTGTTTAAACAAGTAATAGGCCAGGAAGACCATTGAATTTGTTCCTTACATCAAAGGCATCAGAAAGATACTGCCATTTTTTTTTTTTTTTTTTGAAATGATAAAGACGAGAGGATTTAATGGTGACAAAATGTTGAAAAATTGTTTGGTCTCAACGATACTGAGATCGAACAATACTGTTTTCTGTTCCTGATCTGTTTGTTACACGAGTTTCATAAAGACTGTATCCTAGAAATACTCTGATACAACCGTAAAGAAAAGGCTCCGAAAAGTGGTTAAAGGTTTTTCTCCCATTCCTTCGACTTTGAAACTGAGAGAGATTTTGCATATGTATAATTTTTTGTTATTGTCTTATTTATTATGTTTTCTGAATATTCAGTTGTGCTATAGAGAATTTTTTTCACTCTTATTGGAAAATAGACAGTAGACAGATTTTCGTATAGTGTCTTTTTTGTGTGATCCTTCGATTAGTTTATCGTAAAAAAAATAATAAATATATAACATTTGATGTCAGGCAGGTCATGGATTGCGACTTGCACTTTATTGTGACTCATTAGTTATTTACTACTGAGCTATTTGTGTATCCTGTGAAATATTACTACAGCGAATTCATATATTGCCAAGTGCCGGATAATATAATGAAGTGTTTGGCCCCGCCGAAAAACTCGTACTTATGTTATATTATACTTCTATGGCAACCATACAAAATCTAAATTGGCTACAAGAGTTTGACGAATATTTTCAAATGAATATTTTCCTATTTTCTTGCAATTTTTCTTAGATTTGAATCTCAATGTTTCTTTTGTATTCTTTGTCTAAAATTGATACATTCCTTTTTCTTCCTGTGTTTAAACTGAACATTCACGACCTATTCAAGGTGAGCTGTTAGTAATCTTGATTATATTAACTAATCGCAAGTTAAGCGAATAACCGTTACACAAATAAAAGACGAAAGATCTCTAATATTAGTTCATAGATTATAAATTACTATTAATTGTGCAGCTAATTTCTAAAAATTACACTAAATATGCACGCTAATAATTATTTAATAAATAATTAGTTCATTATTTATGCGATAAATAATTTACTAAACACAGTCATTATACTTTTGATTTCTGTTGGATTTGATTTTCTCCTTGGCCGCGTTGGTTTGGTATTGTTAGTCTCGGCTTCAGGGGTGGGACGGAGGGTTGGTTCCTGGTTCGAAACTCGATTCCACCGACATATGTGTGGGCCCGCTGCAAGTTAAACCTGACATCGATGTCCAAACGTTCTCTTGTTGTGTCGTGGAAGTTTGTAGAGGGGGTCCCAGCTTAAGTGTTGCCTTCGTTTCTGATTACAGTAGAAAATTACCATGTTTGTCTTAAAATAGAACTCCTGTTACTCTAAAACGGGACGTAAATATAACTAAGCCAAAGTTGATTTCCTTCATTCCCAGTGCTTTGACTAAAATACGATATCAATAAGTAATCGAATTTATTCTTCATAAACCGCCAAATTTTTCCTCTTCGGTGTTTCATCAATGGCATTGATTGCAATCCATTCTCACCAATCTTAAGCATAAAAATGTACGATTTTTAACTTCGTTGCAGTAAGATGTAACGCATCGTGTCTATAAATTTCCTACTCATGGTATATAATTTTTACTTTCTCGTATACGAAGTATAAAAAGAGAAAGTATTGTAATCGTCAAAAAATTCGAACTCGAGATTTTGACGGATCTCCACGTTTTAGACCTCCCCGAGTCCGAAAAACACAATTTTGGAATTATGTCTGTGTGTCTGTCTGTGAACACGATAACTCGAAAACTATCAGAGCTACGTGGATGAAATTTGGTATGTGGTCTTTAAACATAATTTGTAGGTTTCTGTCAAATTTTGGACAAAATCCGTCAAAAGGAAGTCTGTCTGTCTGTATGTCCGAAGTCATGTGAACACTATAACTCAAAAACTTGAATAGCTAGACGGATAAAATCTGGTACACAGTTTTATTGTCATGATTGTAGGTCCATTTAAAATTTTGGGCCAAATCCGTCAACGGGTTGACTGTCTGTCTGTCGGTCTGTATAATCGCATACTTGTATCTCATAAGCCCTTGGGCTTAGATAAATAAAACTTGGTATCTCGGATGCTAACATTAATTATAGGTCTGTGCCCAATTTTCATCTCAATCGGTTGAAAAACAGGTGTTCAAATTGCATATTTAGTTCAAAATGCACATTACGACTGTGTGTTGGCGAGCGTTTCACTTATTTTACTCAAGTGAGTATGATTGGCGTTTGACCTTGGCGTAAATTAAAGCGAGCCGCAAACACGCGCTTCGTAAATTATGGCATTCCCCAAAACGAAACGTTTTGACATTCTCCAGATGGACGCCTGTGATTAACCAAAGATGTAGTGAAATGTTGTGCGATGTCTATAGTAAGATTTGGTACTGAAGAACGTTAAATAATGTTGTGGTACCTCAGCGCGCGTAAAAATTGGGAACATACGCAATTTTTTTTTTTATTGCAAAATATTAAGTTTTGGGGAATTCATAAATTTTATATGTTTCATTGTAAATCACCATTCATAATTTTTTTTTTTTTGAAAATAACCAGGCCTTGGGTAAATACCCAAAAATATTTACCTACCAACTGGGTGTTTACCCACCCCACATTACTGGTCGTATGCGAGAAAGTTTCGCGGAGGTCACTTCCGCTGATTTTTCTCTGTGTATTGTTAGAGTTTGAACTGATTGGTGTAGGGAGACCTTTGGTTGTCAATAATGTTGGAACTCTTTCTGAAGCCGATTCAATTACTTACTGAAATCCTGGATTTGGACTTCTATATTAGTGTTGCTTTCTGTGCTCTATGTTTTGTAATTCTTTTTTTTCCTGTATTTTTCGTTTTTGCTGCTTCTGTGTAATATTAAGACTTAATGAACCAAACATTGGTTAGCTTGAGTCTTCATGAAAAGTCTGCAGTTGTGAGAGAAACAGAGCTTGTTTGTTTATGGTTCACCTAAAAGTGAGAAAACGAGCTCTGAACCGAAATCACGCTGCAAATGCTTACGTTTCCGGCCAAAAAACAACCTTAAAATTTCCTCCCGAGGTACAAGTTCGTATTAATTATCCCGCGTGGCCTGAATTATGAGCTCTTTGTTTTACAAGACCGTCGAATCCTGGAGCACCGCATTCCCGCCGGTGATTACTTTTTTATCCTCCCATTCCGAACGCTACATTTTTTGACGTGGGCGATCCAGCGTCCATATTTGGGTCTGGCATCATTTGATCTGTCTGCAGAGATACGTCACGGCAACCACGTGCATAAACACACAACGCCTCTGAAAGAAAAGTGTACGGGTTTTCTTTTACAAACGTTGCCGCCTGTAGCAGACGTAGCAAATGATTTCTGTATAGAAAACGTACAGTTCCCGACGGGCCCCCAGGGGATCTTGTTGAAGAATGGATCTTGCGCCCTCTTTTGACAAATTACGTGTTGATCTGATGAGAAGCAATGACATTTTGTTCTGCGAATAGAATTTCATTTGTAGTGCTTAATTTGAGGCGGTAGGTCGGTTGTTCCCATCTGATCCCCAGAGCAACTATTTTGTTTCGGCACATTCTAAGATAGCATACTTTACTGGACTTAATTTATTGCCATCTGTTGCGATGCATCAAAATTGAAAGTTCAAGAGAATTAAGATGTTTTTAACCTAACTTCTCCTATTTGAAATTTCGATTGTTTAATTAAAAATAAGAAATGTTTGTAATAAGTACAAACCTAAGATTATCTTGCAATTAAACACCTCGTTCTTTAATGCATAAGCACAGTTGAAAACAAAATTAGTGGAGTCGAATCATTGTCGGTTATTTTGATATTTTTGTGTAAAGACATTGTATTCAAATTTCTTTGTCGCCTTTTCTAGAATAGTTGATTGAACAGAAAAAGGAATAGGTTTGAATAAAAGCTAAGGTGAATTTTCGAATTTTTATGCACGTATAACGCTTGCTTCCTGATAGTAGATGATTGATACATCGAATTCTTAGCATATCTCGAAACATATTTTGCGCTTTTGTAGTTGTCAATCATAGTGTAAAACCACGAAGTACGTATCGAAATAGGACACGTGTAGATTTAAAACGAAATGCTAATTTAACAAATCAATTAAACATCGACTTTCTTCGACTAGCCTGCCGTCTAAATTCGAGTAATACTTAACTGTATTTTCATCTTGACGTTTATAATTCAGAAAAATGTTAATTTCTGTAAAGAAAGCGCTATATTTTACCTATAGAGGTCCTGGTTTCTCTTACGGAATCTTGATCTTTTTCACTTCACAGCTCTACACTAGAGCACCAAGAATAATTATATACGATGTAGCTTTTTCATAATAAAAACTGTAGGAAAGGAAAATGGTACAAAAAAGTGGAAAACAGCATTTACGAAAACTACTAATAATAATAGTGTCCTCAAACTGAAAAAAAAAAGTTTTTCTAGAAAATTTTTTCTGGGATGACACCTCGACTTGAACCAGATCTTTATATTGTACTAAAGCAGTGTGAAATATATAGTTTTGAATGAAAAATTGTATGCTTTCGTATGAATTTAAATTTTACTTTATGTTTGGCCTATAAAATGATGCTCTGGTTGCTTCCAAAACCATTTTACTATGTATATCGAATTCGAGGCTTTGGTACTAAAAACTGTAAATTTCCAAAAAGCGCGGAAAATCTACTTTGGGGACCCTCTTGACAACTTTCGAATCTTTATCGAATTCTAAAATAACACACCTCCCAAACTCAAGTTAAAACTGAGTAAAAAGAAACCTTCACCATTGCAAATTACAATTATAAGAGAATTCTTTTTTTAAAAAAAATCCCTTCTTTCCTTACTTGCTGTCGGAATCGGTTATCAATCTTGGTTGCGTTCGTTTCTGATATAATTTCGCTGCTGTTTTTTTCTCCTCGCTTGTTATTTTCGAGTCGTGTAGTGTTATGTCGATGCTGCTGTTTTCACTGTCCGAAAGGGATGCGTGCAGGAAAGCGAGTTTTACAGAAATATTATTGTAGGAAAAGCTTATCTTAATTACTTGCCATGGTGGTTACTATTTTCTTCAACAATAAGCATGATTGTAACCAGTTTTGTAAAATTGAAATTCATGGCTGAGTTGCAGTTGAGATAGCTTACAGGTTTCGCATGTTTCCGAAAATCTTCAAATGGAATGACCGGTGAATGAAACAAAATATACGCTATATTGATTGTAAGCTTTTCTGCTGGCTGATAATGCTTTCTGTCTAAGGTGTTTCTGTCCTGTTTGCACTTATTTCAGTTTTTGTTTTCGTTATCGAATTAATTGATTTATTCCTAAAAACTAAAATATTTATTTCTTCAGCGTCATTTGTAGCTTATACTCGAGTGTCACCCATTTCACAATATTTTTCTCGTGAATTATGATAAAAAATTCAATTACAATTTCTTTTAAACAAAGCCACTTGTTTTTACACGTCTTTATTTAACTCGACTTGTTTCATGTTTGGCAAGATGAAATTTTGTAATCGAGTTTTCTCTCGTTTTCCTGATGTACTAGCATTCCGAAATTTTGTGCAGTTGCGTGTTCCCGATAAGAATTTAGTATTTTAATATTTTTCAGAACTTAATTATCAATTGATCGATTACTTTTAATTAAATTTTGATTGTACATATATGGTGTCATCTGAGAGGTAATTAAGAAAAATTCATTTTAAAATTCCATATTACTTATATAATATTAAATTATGAAATATATATTAAAGACTAAAAAGTAATAAAAATAAGGTTTTTAAAAACCCACTTTTATGAATGTACTAAAAAGTTTTAAAGATGTTTATCAAAAGTTTGGAAGTCAAAACAAAATCTCAAAAGCGTGAGATGCTGAAAACAATACTATAAGGAAATTAAGCCTTATTTAATAGCATTAAGAAAGAAAATTCCAGTTTGCATCGATTATTAATACCATCGCCTCGCGCTTTTGCATTTTAGTTTTGACATACAGATTTTTTCGATAAAAAAATTGGTCTACTGTAAGTATAACAATAAAAACGTGTTTTTTAACCCATTATGTACCATTGTCCCTTTTTTGAGACGCTTATTTTCTTTTTATTCTCACCCTAAGGAGTGCAGTTTTTTAGCTTTGATTGTTGCATCTAAATGTTGAACTGACAGCTATAAAAGTTACAAATCCAGTAAAAATTATTTTTCTAATTAAAAAGATAATTCTAATTAAAATTTAATTAATCAGTTCTAATTTTAAAAATTCAGTTATGGCGGGATTTTTTTCATGTTTCATTCATGTTATCATATTAATGTGATTTTTTTTTTTTTTGGAAAAAGTAAAATAATAGAGGTTTGGCATATTAATGGGCTGAAAACTTTTTCATTTTATTGATGCCAATCGAGAACATTTGATAGCACAATCGTATTTTATTACACTTTAAAAGTCGAAGTAATAATTCTCCTGACTTTGATTATTATTATTCTTGTATTCCATTGCAGTTCTTATGTAATTGTTTATTACCCTTCGTGCGTGCAACCTCAGCTGCAGTTACTGCAATCCCCGTGGAACTTCTTGGTTTTGTTGGAAGGTGTGTGTTTCCGTAATACCATCTTCTGACTTATAATGAGGAAGTCTGGAGTGCCAGCCATTATCCAACGACCTTATCATCCCACTCCGGTCGGTAGCAGAGCGTAATTGTATTGATTGAACGATTGCGGTTGCCAGGAACAAAGGGCTAAAGAAAGTGCCATCTTTTTCTGTTACACTGCTCTGACAACACTCGTTAGACATATCCACGGCTCCCTTCATCAATCCAGCCTTCTTAAAAAGAGTTCCAAGAAAAACGCATCTGTCGCGCACGTGGTAGGAAAAGGGGATGCTATAAATAATCAAAATATAGAAAGGGAAGAAGAGGAACTGCCCCACTTAAAATTTCATTAATTTCAAACAGGTTTTTATCGCAGTCGTAAGACTAGTGCATTTTGTTGGGTTTTAAATGAAATAAATCGTTTTTATATTAGTTTTAAGGATATTTATAATTATGCTGTGTCTGTCAACTTGTGACTTTCGAGTATCAAAGATGACAATCTTTTTCTTTCTTTTTTAATATCATTTTGTGGTTTTTTAGGGACTTAGTGTGAAATATCTGGTTTCATTGGAGTTCTGCAGTGAATTAATTTGATAATAAAGAAGTGCGTGTTCTTGAAACATTGGAACTTCGTTATGGGACCCTGTGTACTCGAGGGGGGGAGGTGACTTCGCCATCTTATTTGCTTTATAATATTAAAATGCTGCAAGATTTTGAGATTTCAAACGTATGAAAAATTTATACCAAACGTATAGGACAAAATAAGCCAGATTTAATACTTTCCATAAAGTTTACTAATTTCAGTTTATATGTAGTGAGAGAGTATATATTATATGGCAAAACATCTAAATACAATTACACTGGACTTATAAAATAAAGTTAATTAAAATTTTAATAAGAGAAATAACTAATGAATTATAAAAGAAAAAAGTTACAATCTCTTGTATTTTCCAGCTATCTAGTTGAAATTAGATATCAAAAACGGTCATATGAGGATACCAAAAATTAGCAATTATAAAATAAAGTTTTGAAAATTCAAATATACTTTGTACCATCAAGAAAAAACAGGCAAAATAATGTTTTAAAATTCTGTTGAAAAAATAAATAAAGGCTGATAAATATTTGCTAATACATGTTATGCATTTGTAGTGTAACGAATTGTTTTCAGTCTAAAGCCTTATATTTAAAATATTGAATTGATTACGGCTTTATTAGTGTTTTTTGGTGTATTTGTTTCTCGAGGTACAGACTGCACGTAATGTGAATTCTTGTGATTGTTTATTTTTCAAGCTTAAAATTTCAGTTCTTCAAATTGTTTGTACGATATAGCGGCTTCATTTTATTGATAACCAAATAAATCTATTTTTGATATAAAATCGGCTATTTTCTGAGTCTGATGCTACAGTAGCTATTGTAGAGCTGGAACAAAAAGTAACTTACTTTGAAGTTACCAAAATAAGGAACATAATTTTTACAACCTTTTAATAGCTTTTGAAGCATAAAATGTGTTCCGTAGTAAAACAAAAAGAGGAAATAGGTTCAATTTGATTTTTTAAAAAAAATGTTATTGCAAACTTTATTTATATACTAGCCGCCTTCGGCGACCAGCTTGTTCGCCAGGAATATAATTTCAACTGAATCTCTTATACATAATTTGATAATCATGATTCCCTTAGCAAAGTCATTTGAAATTTTAAATTGTGATAGACATTAAACCCATTCTCTTGCAGTGGCCTTGCACCTGTTGTTTTTCATTGTCTACGTGAACGTCCCTAATGGAGTCAAGTCGCTGTCCGTGTCATGTAACATCTAATTACATCCTATCTGCGCCAAGTTAACTTTTTTATTTCTCTTGCAAAATACGCATTTGATTTAAATATTAAAATGGTGCGGCACATTTTACGTCTAGCAGCATGTTAATTGGGTTAAAACATATTGATAAAAAAGAATTTAAACATCTTTCAGCGTACTGCATTTATTTCCTAATATACTATCTTCAAAGACTTAGCGTATCGATTTCAGAGTAAAATTGATGAAATAAAAAAGAAAGTACATTCCTTATCTTTCAACAATGGATGAGAAACACGCAAATAAATATTTGTTTAAACAATGAAAATGGTTTGAATTTCATTTCAGCAATGAAAAGTATTGTTTTAAGTGTTGCCAAAAATATATTTAAAAGGTTATGAAATATGGAAAAAAAATTATACTGCAACTTAATTGATATCATTGAAAAGATAATTTTTTGCACTTTTAGATAGTATCGAAATGATTCTTGTGCTGTAATATTTTCGAAAGTTATTAAGGAGAAACGCCAAAATTTCGCTTAATTTTTAATTAATTAAAATTTCAAATAAACGGCTCCGAGATGCACATTCCCACTATCCAAAGTATGTTTGTGCCAAATTTCCTAGCTCTAGGTCCAGTGGTCTATCCTTTAAAGCAACAACCCACACATAGACAGACACGCATTCTCCTTTAGTATTAGTAGAGATAATCTAGCTTTTAACCTAACTTCGCCCGGAATCAATTCAAACTCATTCATATTTGCTTCATTATATTCCGCAACAACTTTTACTGTCCGACGGAAATACATATATTTTCGTTGCTGTTGTAAGTCTCTTAAATAATGACTTTTGTCATAATCCTTTTCTTAATTAAATAACATTGGAAATATGTACTTATGGAAGTAAAAAATAGCACATTTGACCTAGAAACACAGGGTGATCATAAAATAACTTTCCCTATTTGGAGTTATATGCAGCTAAAACTAATGAACGGAATAAAACCAAATTTCACATACAGACTGTGGAAGACACGGAAAGATGATTTCCGAAAAAAATGGTACCAAAAGCCGCCGATATGGTAGATTTTGGCTCTACTGTTACAAACGCACTGCGAAATTTGCACAATTGAGGTAGTTATTTTATGGCCACTCTTTAGAACTCAAGTGTACCATGTACACATTTCATATTGCTACTGTTCACCGTTTCGGAGGAGTTTTTGTGATAGACAGAAACGTTCGTTTTCTGTATTTATAGATTTTAACCAGTATCATTGGAAAGATAAATTTTACACATTCAAGATGGTATTTTTTATAGCATTAGTTTTTTTTTTTTTTTTGTTACGAAGCCTGCAAAACCTACGAAATTGTCACGTGCATTTAAATTAATTAAACTCTTAAAATTTCCGTTAATAATTCTCCGAAATCATCAGAAATATTAATTTTACTCACGATTCTAGCAGTTCATGCATTAGAAGCTAACACAACTTACACGGCACTATTAAACGTCTCCCTTTATTATTATGGCTAAGAGGCAGTATTTATAATATGTTTTCTCTTTCCAGATGCTCTGTTGGCCGATCTGCAGAATCAAACGCAGCTCAACCTCTCCTCCGCCGTCTGCCCCACTCCCCCGAGCAGTAACAGTTATGCAGCTGTGATGTCTCACGGACCGCGACCTTCCAACGCCACCGTCACCACCACTGTGACGACGGAGCGTTACGAGTACCGGAATGGAGCTCCAGACGACCAGGTGCGGTACTGAATGCAGCCACTTTTTTAAAAAAAAAAAATGATTTCTAATTATTGGCTATCTTATATACAGGGTGATACAGAAGTCCGCAGCAACATTAAAAACCAATAAATTAGAAACGTATGAAGGTACAAGAAAATACTATTTTCCGGGAAAGGAACCCACACCGACCCGGTCTATCCGAAAGGATGTAAGACCCTTAGCGGGACTGTGGGGAATACCGTTTTCCAGGGCTGGTTTTACCATTAGGTGACCCTAGGTGTTCGCGTAGGGGCTCTTGTCCATCAAATGAATCGGGCACTTCCGATATGCAGGGGCCCTGCCATTTGCGCAGGAAGGACGGAAATTAAATTGACCGGACTTTTTTTTGTGTATATGTGATGAAACAGAATTCATTGGTGGCATAGTGTTCAATATTAACCATTTTACACTACGGCACACCTCTTACTCCAGAGATAAAAATCTCCGATTTGCAGTTTGGATGGGTGTGCGTAGAATCTTTATTGAACAAAAAGCAAAGGAAAAAATGCGTGCAGTTTTTAAACATGGACGAATTACATGTGAGAATAATATAAACAATGAAATGAGTTATTTGCAGGTGCAAAGAAAAACTCGTGCCTACAAAACAACTTTAAGAAGGCACCAAAAGTTAACTGCTATTAAAAACTCTTAGGAGGACTGATTAAAGTCCCTGGTATTGAACCTCTAGTGGAATGTCTTGATGAAGTAGAGAAATCTGGGACGGAGTCCAGGTCACTAAGGTTGGAAGAATTGATTGCGCCCGGTTGCTGTTTGATGAGATCCTCATTATCAGTGAGGAAAGAAATCAATTCAGACAATATAAACCACTAGATGGCTCTGCAATTATCCGAGCGATGCATTACGTAAGGTAAAATTGCTCAGAATAGCGGCATACGAAATTTAGTATGATGAAAACCACTTTTTACAGCATTAAGTAACATTTCTCTCATTCATGTTGTGTCATCCCCAGAATTAAAGCTCAGTGTTGCAAAAAGTTAGGTTCTGTTCTTTGAAAATTAGGTCCCATCTTTCGTGCAATGCAGCTAAAAGGTTTTCTTATTTTTTAAAGCATTACACAGAAGCCAATTTGTGTCATAATGAAGATTTTGAGTAGGATGATTGAAATATTCTGAAAGGGTGACAAGGATGAAGATCTTTGTGTTAATCAAAAGATGCTTAGGAATGCTGTTTCCTACAAAGTATAAGAGCAGTTGTCTTCCTCGCAGATCAAATTTATGGGTTCCGTCCCAAAATAGCCCTCGTATATCTGCAACACGGGGCATTAATCTAACTGAAAATTAAACATCCGATCTCAAGACGCCGAGACTACAATTATGTCACCGCAGTTTTTGTTTTTTTAAATATTTCATTCCTTTTGCTATGATATGGAAGATCTCGATTTCTGATCTTTACGGTATAGTTATTCTGTAAAAAATGGTTACTTTGGTTTTCATGTGGTAACTTAAATTAACTCTTAAATGCCCAGTGTTGCTTTTAAGCAACATACCTAATTTTGTCTTCTAAAATCTTGAGAATACGACTGAAGCTCTAATGCCTGTTGTTGCCAATAGGATACATATTGAAAACTTGATTAAATCAATATGCAACATGTAGATGACAGCCTGAATGCTGATAAAAAAAATATATAAATAAATTGATGTTTTTCACTTGAGGCTCATCTTTTTTGCTTTGTTTGTACGCTTGAGAATACCTTATTTTATTCTGCGATGTTGAAGGAAATTCCTTATCTGTATTTTTAATTCTTAAAATTCATCTGTTTTTAATATTGTAGAATTATATCACGGATTTTTTTTTCTGAAATAAAGCCTAGTGTTGTCAGTTGGTAACAAACTATTTTTAGCCATAAACTATATTTAAAAACAAATTAGAATTTTGAAAAGTATTTTTCTCATGTTTAATTCAAGAAATAAAAGTCAAACATTTTTAAATCGATTTTTTAAAATTTGGGCTTTTAAAGGTTAATGTATAAATTATGAATACTGAATCTTTCGAAACAGCGTCATCATGAACTTTGGGGGAGTTTCAACCGATCTATTTATTGCATTGTATATTTAATTAACTTTGAATCAAAGCTTTTTGTTAAATATTATAAATGATTTTTATTGCATTTGCCAAGACAAAATGGGTAATATGATTTATTTAATTTCAGTATAGTGGAAATAAAATGTCTATATTGGCATGAAATGCAACAATATTTTTTTTCTGGAAGGTTACGCTATCTGCAGTAAAGCGCGTTTTACAGCTTTACTGTTGAAGGAATTAAGGAACGTAAAAATTTTTCGGCTCTTTATTTGTTGTTGAAACTCGGTACAAGTGACCTGTGAATTTGTTGATAGTTTTTCTGAAGGATCCGTTGAGTAATATCCAGGTTCTATGTTGTATCTATCCGTGAAATAAGTACGATTTTCCTCCCGAAACATGTGTTTATTTACCAGATTTTTTATTTAGAAAAAGAGGAAAACTTGCGAAATCCTGATGCTTGAGAACACAATTTAACTGTGTCATTGCATTTCATGCTAAAGTATAATTAATCATATTCTAACGATATTTCTTTTATTTTGTTGCATACCTCAGACTCGTTTTTTAGAACGGACCTTTATCACTAGTTTAAGTATCGTCTATTTGTAAAATTGATATTTAATTAGTTCATTAATCTTTAGCGCATCAAAGTTATCCCATATATTATTTGCTTTGTAGAAATTCTTTCTGATTCTTTATATATCCAATTAATTAACACCATATAGGCGATTTTGTAGCTGTTTTGTGTAAAAATTTGGAAACTTTTTTGACCTCGGTGGATTTTTTTTTAAATTCAAAGCCCCTTCATCTCTACATTTTAATTACCACTTACGAATTATAACATTTGCAATTATAGTTTTATGTGCTTTGATATTTTAAAATAAATTTATTCTCCTTGCTTCATCTAAGTATTTTAGGGGCATCGTTTGTATGTGGGACATTGAGAGGCGCGACTGTATATTCTGATGACAGTAGTGTTGAAATAAAAAGTAGTGAAATTTGCACACAAAAAATAGCGGGGAACAAAACCTAGATGCATTGGAATTCTTAAATCTTATGAAGAATATGAAATATGGCAATAAAATGTCTCTTGATCAATTGTTTCCTTTTAATTGCAAGATTTTTTTTATCATGCTTGTGGAAATTTTTTTAATGTTTATTGTGGCATCGAATCTAAATATTGGTTATTTTAAATTAAAATATATAAAAATGCATTTATTTTTTTAAATAAGTGTCTCTTGTGCTTTTAAAGCTGTATAATTCAAATCATTTGTGTGGAAATTTTTTTCTTATGAAATTCGAGATACTCGAGATCTACTATATTACTAATGTCCTTTGACAACTCAAGTTGTCAACATATTGAAAGTTTTGAGAGACTGCATTAATGACGTAAATGTATTTCATGCTTCTAAAGGTTGTAGAAAGAACTCCGTGCATTTAACCACTTTCAGTTCAGATATGGAGTTCCACTGCACGGAATAGCGATTAATACTGTTTTAAACTAAATTCTGATCAAATGTATCAGTTATTTTTAACCCCTTAACAGTTTTGGCCGAGCTCCACTCGTGTAGCGAGTTATGTCATTTTTAAACTTATAAGGTAAAATTAAGTCATTCATACATGTTATAACTCGATACAAAAATGACCGGTGATCCATTAACATCTCAAGTATTCTATGGACATGTAGTCAATACGACAACACATCTCCAACAAAGAATGGTCCTCTAATTAAATAGTATAAAAATCTACACCATTAAGGGATTAAAATATGTTAAGATCAGTTTTAGGACTATTTTACTGGGGGTTATCATGGCGTGATTTTTTTCATGTTGTCAGCTTAAGTTGTTATTGATTATAGTAGATAGTTTTATGAAAAATGTGTTGGATACATTTAAAAAAGAAAGAGGGAAAAAATTGTTTATTTTGATCCTTTCAGCCCATCTACCAGAATCAGCATGCCATTCATAGTGCCATGAATGAAAAGCCTGCCTCTAAGCCTGATTTTGCTAGTAATCTCTCTGAACTGGACAGCTTACTGGAAGATCTGAATTCAGCACGTTATGCAAATTATCCAGCTAAAAAAGGTATTGGAAAGATTCTCCTTTATTAATTTTTACTTATTGCCAGTATACATATTGTTTCACTAAAGTTGATTTTATTAAATTTATTCCCCTCCCTCCTTCTTATATTTCGTATTTTAGAATTATATTGATTAACTTAGCCGATCCCCATTACCATCACAATTTCTCTTATTTTAAAATAAATTGGCATTCCATATCTACAAAATATGAAGATTACCAATTTATAATTGTTGAACAAGTTATTTTTAAATTACAATATTATGTTGCAATTTCATATTCTGTAAATTAAATATATTTTTTGGTTGTCTTCATTTTTGTAGGCGTGAGAAAAATTCGAACCCGTGGACTATAAACAAGAATTTATTAAAACAGTGAAGAAAAGATTAGCCACCTAGGCTTACACAGACAAACATTCTAACATTACACAACTAGAACTGAACATTCGTTTTGCAAAGGAAGAGAGTTAAATATACAATCAAGTGAAACCACAGTGCAAATCAGCAGTGGCTGAATATGCATAAATTGCTACTGTTCAACATCCAACAATTTTTCAAATATATATATTTTTTAAATCTTGTTATGTGAATATCTTAATTTTGTTATGATTCAAAAACTTTTTCATCATTAAAAACCATTTCTGTTTTCAGAGTTGTTACAAAGTTATGTTGAATGTCAGATTCTTTAGTCACCCACCATAGTGTTTATAATAACTTTATTTTTTTTTTATTATATATATTCTATTCTAAAATTATAAAACATTTCCTTTACCATTATGAAGCTAGTTCAGTTCATTCCATAAGTTATTTAAGAATTCTTATTTAAAAAATCATTTGTTAGTGTACTTGTGCTCTGTATATAATTTTATAGGTACCTTAAGTAATTTAATTTTGTTCTTTTTTTTAAAAAAAACTGTAAAATGAATCATCAAAACTTTCTAACAATTTCTTACACAAATCGTATTTGCATTTCAGGTTACACCTCACCTAGTTACAATGTTTACAGCAATGAAACCACAATCAAGAATTCTTCTAATGGATATGCAGAGCCTATTAGGCCAACTGTTGACAGTCTCCTGGATGAACTACAAAGTGGTTTGCCAGATACTCCTAAACAGTAAATATGAAATTCTGGTTATCATATAAATATTATTTTTCCAATATGTCTTAAAAGGATTTCTTATAAAAAGCATAGGCTAACTGTGATATAATTCAGAATACTCTGATTGTTAACATTCATAGTACTTTTTTTTATATCTAGCTTCTCTTTTAAATTTTTGAATTAATGTTTTTTATATGTATGTTTCTAATGTACGATATTTTTTTGTGATCTTGTTTATAGTTCAAATGTGAAATATAAAGAGAGTATTCAGTCTACTGTCACCTACCCTCCCCTTCCACAGACAGTTGACTCGTCTGCACCTGCTGCATCTTCTGCCACCAAGGAACTTGATGATCTCATGGCCTCTTTATCAGATTTCAAGGTAAACATCAATTCCTCCTATGACTATATATAAATTCCTCTTTTATTATTGGATATCTGGTGTCATGAAATGTCTGATGCTCTTAAATTTCTCCATTCAGTGTCATTCTCATTGCATTATAAAATTTCTGAAATTTAAAGATATCATATGTTCCTTTTCATCACTAAATATTGCTACCATACTGTATTTAAAGACAATTCTTGAAAGTTTCTGTCTATTAAAAAATATTTTTTATGCAAATCCAGATAAAATGTCAACTCATTAATAAAATCACAAATATTGCATCTCCAAAGATGAGAGGAAACCCTATAAGTAAAATTTTTTGTACGTGCTTAAAAGTTGGAATGTGGCATTGATATTGCAGTCATTTTCAATCTGTGGAGTGTGCTTCCTTTGTTGGAACACAAGATAACGTGGAGATTATGGGTGAAGACATTTTAAAAATTCAAAAAGCCAATTGTTGAATTATGAAATGATGATCAAAGATCTATCTACACAAAGATCAAAGAAATATCTTTAATAAAAATAGATAAATACATTTAAGTAACACGAAATATTTTGATAATGATAATTTAAAATTCCAAAATTCATTAAAAAGGGACAAATTTCATCAAAATTCTTTAGAAGTGGTGTAATTAAAACTAATAAAATTTTGGGTCATGAATAATTAGTTTCTGTTCTAACTCAAATTATGGGTTCTGTCCAGATAGTTGTATCCAAGATAAATCAAGTAGAGCAATTCTTTGCATTCATTTTAACATGAAGAAATATGTTGCACAGTGTTTCCTTTTATGTCAAGCGAAATTTAGCTGTTTCTTATTGTATTACGAAAAGGCTATTCTATGTTTATGTAATTTAAAAATTAGTTAATATATTATATGTAAACTTAATGAAATTTAAGGGAGTTATATGTGATAAATTTCTTGCACAATTTATGCATTTACAAATGCAAGCATTTTTAGTGTTTCATTATAAGCTATTTTTAATTAAGTATATTTAGTTTGTACTGTAAAGCATTTTAAAGTGCAATTTTTGTCAGAGTAAAACATATATCATAAAAAAAATATTAAATTGTTTTTCAATTTTCATAATTTACATGCAGTATTGTTAAATCTGTTGTTAATGAGAAAAACGAGAGTATTGACTTTTTACCAGTTTATTTTCTTTTTAACCATAGTTTTTAATTTATATATGTTATAATAGTGAATATTTTTAGCTGAGAGCAGAATTTTTTCAGTCATAATGAGACCCAGTTTTATGTAACTAAAATTGTCTAGCTGAAGTGAAATTTTAGTTTTGCATTTTATGTGAGTTTCTTATTCCATTCAACAAATAAATGGAACAAAAAAAACCAAACAATTGTTTGGATAGATGAAAGCTTTAAAAAAACTAGGAGGAGAAATAAAAGCTTTTTCTCCGACCACCTCTCTTCCCAACCAAGTGGTTTACATATTTAAGGAAACTGCTGGGTGTGGGTGGGGTGCGTCCCGGAGAAGTTCCTCTGCCAGGTTTTGGTTCTAAAAATAGCAGCAATACATGTGGCAAAAACAAAAACTATAAAAAAAAAACTCCTTAAAACTTGCTCCCTGTCAAAACCACCCACTCACCACCCCAAAATAACCCACATCATACTTTTCAAGCGAAGGAGATGTAGGGCACTTCCCTTAATTTGGAACCTCCCTGCCAATCCTGTCAGTCTGCCCTTTTCAGTCAACTTGTAACTGAACAGTGGGGGAAAGGGAAAAAAAGTGATAAAGAAAATTCACCATTTTTCCCACAATTCTCCTGCAGCTGGAGAAAATTTTACTCTCTACTCTCTAGCAGTTTTCTTCAACTACTTCTGCTGGATAACTGCTCTGTGATCTACTTGTAGATTTGTGATTGTAGTATGAGTGTGTATTGAGATAGAAGTTGTAGAAAGGTTTGTTTATTTCTCTGATGCAGAATACAAGTTCTGCAATATAAATATGCCTGGAGTTTCTCCCAGTCACTTTCCTATTGGATAAATACTCTCTAGTCTACTACTTCTGAATTGTGATTTCAGTTTGTGTGTGTATTTTGGATTATAATTTGTTGACTTTTTTTCCCCTCTAGCACACACAACCTACTAAACCAGCTGAGGCCCAATACGCCAAGCCCAATAAGGTGAGCAGGTCACCGACTGGTACATCGAAAGGAGTTGATCAGTTGGATTCTATGCTTGGTACTTTACAATCGGATATGAGCAAACAGGGTGTTAACACAAGTCCAAAGGGTCATTGCACTGCTTGCAATAAGCCCATTGTTGGTCAGGTGAGTTTATTTCAGAAAATTTAATAGGAATGAAAATTTCCAGCATTGCAAAATGCAATTCATCCTTATGTGTTCAAAATTAATCAAATGAATGTCTACAAACAAAATTCTGATAAAATCAAAAGAGCTCAAATTATTGAAAAATATCTTTCTCACTATGAAGTGTAAGAATATAATTTATATATGTAAAATATTTCCAGCATTGCAAAATGCAATTCATCCTTATGTGTTCAAAATTAATCAAATGAATGTCCACAAACAAAATTCTGATAAAATCAAAAGAGCTCAAATTATTGAAAAATATCTTTCTCACTATAAAGTGTATGAATATAATTTATATATGTAAAATATATTGATAATAAAAAAGAAAATAAGCAGGATTATTTTTTTCTTGTTATTAAATATTTGCAAACTGACTTTCTAATATTTTTGTAAAAAAATTGAGTAATTTTTAAAATTTTATATGAACTTTTTTTTTTCTTGAAGTGTTATTAAAATATTACTTGAAATTCTGTGAAACAGAAACTTCATCCAGTGTAAATGAAAAAAAAAAATTTTTAAGCCTTGTTAAATCATTGACTTTTTATCTCCCAAACTTGTTAACACTTTTTATTTTAAAATAAATCTTTGAGGTTACAGTGTATTTCTTTTTATTAAAATCATCAATAATTTGAATCTGGGAACTTAACTTTTACAAATTTCTTTAAATTTTTAAATTTATTATTTCAATTTCACATGGCAAGTAAAAGTTTGCCTTCCAGAACTTCTGTCATTGCACCATTACTTGTAATTATTTTAGAATACTGTTTTTGGTTGATTTCATCAAAAAGAATCTTCATTTTTTTAACTGAATATAGAACTTTTAGTAAATGAACAATATTTCATTTGCATCATAACATTATAAAATAAAAAAGTAACTTCAGAGGGGAAAAAAATTGTGAATTTAATTTTTATAGAAGAATGTTTTATTAGTTGATTTTTTTTAAAGAAATTTGTAGCAAATTAACTAACTTTTATGTTTTTATATAATACATGCATTAATAATAATAGTCACACAGTAAATAACTATAAAAGTAACACTATTAAATATAATAGTCACACAGAAACAAGTTCAAGTTTACATTTGATCATATGAATTTTGCAGTAATTTATGATGTTTCCATAAATATTAATTCATATTTTTCTTTTCTCTTTAATAGGTTGTGACAGCATTGGGTAAAACGTGGCACAAAGAACATTTTGTCTGTGGTCATTGCCACCAGGAACTGGGAACTAAAAACTTTTTTGAAAGAGACGGTGTTCCTTATTGTGAAACAGATTACCACAATATCTTTTCACCCAAGTGTGCATACTGTAATGCTGCCATTTTAGGGGTGAGTTCTAATCTATGTTCTTCCCTTCTCCTTTAATATTTATCTAGGAATACTTTTCTGAGTATTTGATGTACTTTCAATCAAAGAGAGTATCTTTTTATTTCTTAAAATTTTGAAACATTTTTGTTCTCTGTTCAATTTGGTATAATTGTGTTTTTTTTAAAAATCTGCTTTCAGAAATGCATCACAGCTCTTGAAAAAACATGGCATCCAGAA
This sequence comes from Araneus ventricosus, assembly GCA_013235015.1. Classification (NCBI taxonomy): domain Eukaryota; kingdom Metazoa; phylum Arthropoda; class Arachnida; order Araneae; family Araneidae; genus Araneus; species Araneus ventricosus. The sequence goes on from BGPR01005375.1 coordinate 56,245, forward strand.
CATTTCTTCTGCACTCAATGTGGCAAACAGTTTGGGGAGGATGGCTTCCATGAAAAAGATGGAAAACCTTATTGTCGGGATGACTTTTTGGAAAATTTTGCCCTTAAATGTGCTGGTTGCAATCGACCCATTACAGAAAATTATATTTCTGCTATGAACAGTCAATGGCATCCTGGCTGTTTTGCTTGCAGAGTAAGTTGAGAGGCCCTTTCTATTCATAAACTGTTACTTTTTTTCAAGCTCTTTCTTTGTTTGAATAAACCAGTCAAAACTCAGTAACTTAAATTACTTTTATGAAATTCTGGAAAGGCTATTTAGTTATGTTGTTCAACTATAAATGTTACAATTATTTCCATGATAAGAAAATTCTTTTAGAGATAATACTTTTATTTATTTTTGTGAGCTTTGCTGTTAAAGTTAGGAGTCCCATCTCCATCCATCTGGTGCAGCAACTGTAATGGTTGCAGGGACATGGGGTGGCGTTCTGTTAAAATTTGGAAGACTATTGGCCTTATTAAGCTAAATATTTTAATGAGTTATTGTTTGTTAAATAAGGGATCCTCAGCAGCATTTATTTTATTGAAAAAAAAGGCTACTTTTTTTTCTCAACTGGAAACATTATTTGAGAGGTATTAGTTGTTCATTTGCTGAAAAATGAAATATTTTATAAAATGAAAATAGCTACATTTATAACTTTAAATCTGAAGCATGATATCGGATCTTATTCAGTCGCAGAATTTGACAATTGGTGAAAATACTTGTTAGATTCAATGAAAAGTTGGTGAACAGTATAGAAATACGTAAAGTTATTGAGATTTGACTGTTTTTATTTTTATCATTATTGAGATAAAACCATTTGGAATTGAGCAGAAGAGGTTTATCCGAAGTACATCACAAATTTTAAAATTATTGTTCAAGTATTTATTTCAGAAATATCACCAAGAAGTTACTAGGTTGTTTTTTGACTACAACTATATCATTGTGCTCTTGAGTTTGATAGGTTAAAGGTTTCGTATTCATTTTTCTTCAGTTTATGAATTACATTAACAAAGATTCCAAGCAGATAACATGAGCTTTTTTTGAATTTTACAGCACTTACTAAATTTACACACTGTAAACAGTTTATAGTTGAATTCCTTTTTTGAACGTTTTTGGAGATTAGTTTCTTTTTTACTGACACAGGAATGGACCTTACTAGAAACTTTTTTGGGTGTGCATTTTTGCATAAAACTTTTTTGTAATTTTTTTCTTTGCTACAAAATAAATTAAATTTTACTACCTTACTAGCTATTGAATGGACAAATTTTACTGCTTTGATTCCCTTTACTTAAAAATGCTTGAGCTAAAGTGTTATTGGATATGCTAAGCTATTTTGGATTTTGCTCTCCTTGCTTAGATTTGCTGTGTGCAAAATTTTTCATGCTTTTTTTTAGTTATTTTGGAAATATTTTTTAGTCCTTGTGCAAAAATTAATCTTTATTTTCACTGCCATTATATAGCAAGAAAAGAATGAGGCTTGAGCTGAATTCCCTGTATAAAGTGAGAAATTATTTCTTTTAGCATGTATGAAAAGCTTTTACAGTTTCATTGTAAAAGTAATCCTCACATTTGAGAATAATGGTCTCATCTGACAACCAGATTAACCACTAATAGTGCATCATGCATAACTACAATGGAGGTAAAACAGAATTTTCTTTTCTAAAAAGAAATTTAAGCTGTGAAGTTTCTAATAATTCAGAATCGTGTATTAATTCACCTGTCTTATTGTCAATTACCACGAAATTAAATTAAGCTTTCAATGTGTGTTAAATTGACTAATTTCTTTACATTCCTTTTTTAATTGATATATAGTTATAATTGATTTTATAAGGTAAGGAACGATTGTAGAGATGCCTGTAGTGTCTGTTTGCATGCTATAATAGCTCTTACCCATCTTAGAATTTAATGTGTGTTTCTAAAACTAATTATTGGTGAATTTAACTTTCCAACGTGTGTGATTGTGACAAATGAAATACAGCACAAAAAGTTTAAATTCTAATGCAAGCATTAGAAGTGTACAAGCTAAACCAGAAAGAGATGTATATTCCATACAAGCAACAGAATATGTTTATTCTTCAAAAACAAACAAGAAAAGCCATTTGTATGTCTTTACGTTAAAAAAAGAAATTTAGAAATGTATACATTACCAGTCATATATTTTACCGAACCATCTATACCTTTAATATAAAGATTTAATACAGCACATTCAGTAAAGCATTTTGGTAGTTGATTCAGATGTGAAGAAAAACATATCGTTCGTGGATTTCAATACAAATTATAATTCAAATTTATTACTAAAAATTAAACTAGATATTAATAGGTTAAAACTCAGGAATGATAGTTGGCACGTCTGTGGACACCTAGCTTATGTTATTTGCTTTTATGCTATTTGCTGGGACACATAAGCTGCTTGAATAGCATTTTCGTGTACAAAAATGTGCAGAGTATACCGCTTTGCATTTTAGTTTGTCACGAACATGCACAGAATATCATGCTTTGTCCCAGTTAGTAGAAAAGCATATGCCGCTTTGTCCATGAAAGTGTTAATGTGTGGAAAGTGTTTGAGGAAAACTAGAGTATAGAAAGAAAAAAAAACTAAGTGTGAATGCTGCAAGATTTATCGGGTTAAAATTTTTGGCTTTTCCCTTACTTGTTTTAACTGGTCTGGTGTTATTCAAAACTCAGCAGTTTTGGGGATATGTACTTTAAGTAGGCAGAAAGGAATGCAGTTTGATTCTGAAAATTACTTTTATGTGTGTTTGTTTAATGCATTAACTGTCGCAGAATAAAGAATTTTCTTCGGTCCACTGTGTTTTATTGTAAAAAAGTACAGAAAGAGATATGCGAGTTATGTATGCTTCATGATGCCTATTAAAAAATAATGTGGCTTAAATAGAGCTTGCATAGCAGTTAAGATGTTAATATATATCTAGGATAACTTAGAAGAAACTTAGAAAATTTTTTGGCAATTACTATACTTTCTCTTTCAAATTCTTTGTATACGAGAAAGTAAAAAGGAAAACAAAATTAAACATTATTAAAAAAATGTTACTAAAGTTGCTGCCATGTCTTACAAATTCAAATTGCATATGTAGTCCAGAATATTATGATTGATTTTAAAATGAAGTAATGAAAAAATGTAGGAAAAAAAGTTTCCAATAGTTTGACTGAAAGGAGTCAATTTAAATATCCTTAAATGACCAAAAGTAATAATACCATACCCGTTTACACTGTTCCGGTTATCTAGGAATGATAAGCGTCATTTGGTTCTGAAACCTCTGAATTCTTTTAAAATAAACCAATTAGGCATTGACAATTTGTGTTGCAAAAATGGGTTCAGTTTATATCTCTACTTGGTCAATATTGCTCTGTAACTGAAAACATGCTTATAAGAACTGCGCCAGATGTTGTTTAAGATACTTGGCACCATCTCTTTTAAATTGAGCTCTTCTAGTTGACCTTGCTATGAGAATTTTTTAAGGACACGCTTTTTTATATCATGATGTAATGACTTCTTGGCATATTTAATTTGGCAATAGTAACATGGGTTGGACTGTTCTTAAACTCTCTTTCCTTTCATTACTCCATATCTGCTCATTGGGATTTTTGTTTATAAACAGTTAGTTAGTTCTCTTTTCTAAAAAATAACTGCTCCCTCCTGTTTTAAACACAGAAGAGTATTTTATAACTTGTTTTTCTCCAAAGATCAATAAACTTCAGATAATAGAACTAGTGCTACGAGATTTGTGTTTTTTGGAAAGACTTGGTGCTTTTCTGTCTGTTGATTCAAGTATTAGTGGTCTTTCCATAACAAGATACTTTTTTCCCTTTTCTTCTTTTAGTGAGTTCAGCTGATTCAGATATCTGAAAGATTTTTTTAATTGCATTTCTCTGATTAAATAGTAAGATTTGTTTCTTCAGACAGATCATTTTTAAATAGTTGATATATTAATTACTAGCAGTACGCGCACGGCGTTGCCCATGGAATCATGACTTCAACAAAATGGGAAAAAAAAAAACGTCCACAATGACACGAAAAAGTTTTGAAAACAAAAGCAAAACAAAAGATACATATTATTGATTTTTCCGCATATTTTTTTTCGCGTTAAACAATATTAAAAAATTGCAACGTGAAAATTATTATTCTGCAAGCAAAGTATGCGAGATGAATAAATACGTTAAGATACTGCCGAAAATAATAATCAAAGCTATTCAGTTGAAGGTCATGACGTATACCGCGCGCCGCCAATCAAAATTGCCAGCAACGTTCCAAGAAGTGCCTTCTGAGGAACTTGATCGAGAAAAATAACTCTCAACGTCCCAGAAAAAAGTTAACTTAAAAAAAAAACGGGAAAAGATATTTTAACCATTCTTGTTTTAAATCCGACAGAACCGTTCTAATTATAAGCTGAAAAAAATTGAAAATAATAGTGTTATTAGAAAGTCGAATGCAACAAATTTAAAAACAAAACTAACATTTAGATGCCAAAACTGACTATTTTTTAAAAATTTCTCAAAATTCAGTAAATTACGTTAGAAGCTCAAAACTAACTTCATTAGAACGGAAATCGCATGCTCTTTCCGATGGTGTATATATTTTTGTCGTAAACTTATTCGAAACTATTCTATTGAGAAATTAGTGCGAAAAATCAACCAAAACAACACAAAACATTAAATAAAAAAATTTCTAGATTAAATTTTAAAATTTCGGCTTCGAGGTGCATTCAGTCACCATTACGACTACCTGTGTGCCAAATTTCAAGGTCGTAAGTGCGATAGATTCGTCTGAACATCGCACGCAGAACGCACGCAAACTTTGCGTTTTATAAGTATAGATTAATACCATTTAAAAGATGAGACTTTTTTTTCAAAATTATCTATAAAACTGCAGATTAAACTATATTCGATTTTGAAAAGACATTCAATTCTTTTTACAACAAACTGTAATGATGGCAAGTCATGAGCTTGCTTAATGAGACGGAGGGTAGCTTTAATTACTGCACTTAATATTATTTAGTTGAAACTCCTTGTTGCAGAAATGTTATGGATTGGAGATCATACATTCACTTCTGGTTAAGGGGGAAAAATTGGACATCCTTAAAAGTTGGTAACTACAAAATAAATTTCTGAATTTGAATGTTAGAATTTCAGTTGTACATATGTTTACGATTGCGTGGGAAATAAAAAGAAAACAACATATTGTCAAAATCTTTTTTCCCCATCGCGTTTCGTTTTGTTAAAAAAATATTCAAGAAAGAAGTTGTGACTTTTTTTAAAGCTATATAAGGACTGTAGGAAAGGCTAAAACTTGAGTAAAAATTCCATCTTGATAATATTGTGCCTTAACAAGTTGGCTTTCTTCGAAAAGATTTTTGGATGTTGAAGAGACCATGAAATTAAAACCACCATCAAAAACTGAAGTCTACAAACTTCTCCTCTGTTGAATAATTAATCAAACTTTTCTTCATATACTTGGAAGCTCATTGATCAAATAACTTGAGTTCAATTCCGAAACGCCTGTAATTTCTTTTTCTTAAATCGCACTCTCATTACTACATAGCTATATAGTGGTCTTGTCTACCAGAAGAATGCTTGCACTGTACTCTTTAATTTCTCTAAGTGAGAGGAGGACATTTGTGCTAATCTGGATCTATAAATATATTTGATTGTGAGTCAATGCCTGCCAGTTTTTCAGTTTACTTCAGCTTTTGGTAGTGCACTTGGCTTCTTATTTACTAATGGTATTCCTGCATCGAGGCCCAAAAGTTTCTAGAAACAACTTCTTGAATTAGCAAGAAATTTTTATCGCTAGCATTTCATTTGAAATTGTTCTTCTTTAATGTTCGATGTAATTATTCAATTACTTCAAACTATTTTTATTGATACTGCATGATATATCTCGTTGAATAGGCATCCAGTACGGCACCTTAATGTGCCACTAAGACATCTGAGAAATTTTAACATCCTCAGTTGAGAGAATTTTTAAATCGAAGCCATCAGGCTAATAATATGGGTTTGCAAACTGTGTCGAATGTTCTACCACTATCACTGGAATAAGCTTTGATGAGGCTGGAGGCAAGGTTACAAAGACGAGAACACAAATTAACTTACAAAAGAAGAAGACAATCGACATGTAAAAATACTTCTTAAAAATCACTCTTTGTAAATAAATTAATAATTGGCTCTTAGGAACAGAAGCTTTCAAGACTTTTTCAGCTAATTGCGAGAGTTCTTAAAGGCATTTTGATACGCATTTAACAATTACTAGTTAATCAGTCACAGCTAAACTGAACCAAACTCTTCCACTAGTTGCCTTTAAGCTCAATATCATGTTTTGAGAAAATTGTAGTATTTACTAGTATCTACTAGCATTTTCAATAAAGGATGAGGACTTTCGGTGTGTTTGAGATTTAAATTTTCTGTCGGAACTTGAGACCTCTATGTTTATTAGGTTGGCGAGAAATTCTTAATGTTATTTTTTTTTGTGCAGACTTTCATTTTGGTGTTCAGTCTTGGCTCATTTATATTTTAGTAAAGATAGTATTAAGTATAATACACTTGATCAGCACGAGATGGCCTGTTAACTATTGTCAGTGACAGTTCGAATTCACAGTACATAGAAAGGTGAATGGTGCAATACGCGATTCTACGAGTCTCATGTTTTTATGAAATTACACAGCTGTTAAATTAAATATGCAGTTTCTTTTCATAGATTATCGATAACTGGTGTTTAAAACTGAATTTTATTCAACTGTATTAATTATTTTTGAATACATTAGAATCATGTTTAGTACTTTTTAACTAGGTAACTTTATAATACTCCGCATAGCTTTCTGCTTCTCCCTACTGTCAGCTGACAAACATTCCTCCAATCTAATCAATCAGCAATCAAATCTTATGATTCTTTCGCCTGTCCCCAAACGTAGACTCGGGAGATATAGTCACCGTATGTATAAACCCATGAAAGCCGTTGGTGAATCTGCCGAAAATATAGATAGGCAGTTGAATATGTCTATAATTTCTTTTCTTTTTTTTAATTCACCAGGTTTGAATGTTAACTTGTTGCCTGGAATTTGCTTTGAATTTGATACTGTCGAACGATTGGATTATCATGCATATTCCTGGAACATAAATCCAATAGGATATATTCAAGACTACATTATGCCAAATTTTTCCTTTAAAGAAAGAAATTTTTTTGTCTGAGAAATCGATTGAAAGAGGATCTTTCTGGAATATTGACTGCTTTCAACGGCTTCATTAAATTGTGTCCACTTAGATGCTAGACATTTTTTCGTATTTTTATCGCTTTATGATACAGTCTGGCGTGCGCACTTGATAGAAAGCGAGATATGTAAATTGGTTGGCTGTTTTTATTGCATTCCGTTTGAATTATGGTTTTTCAAATTATGTCTTATTTTGCACACTAGTGAACTTCTAATTTCTTTAAGATCTTCAGAACGGAAAAAGAAACCGATGTTTTCTAAGAAACCTAATTAATTTGATGAGTGAACTACTACTTTTTATACAAAAAGAACGCGTTAAAAACAAGATGGACTTAGAACTGTGCTTTTTGGCTCTGTACATAGAAATCTGACTGCAGAGGCAGTAGAATTTTTTCAATTTTTCTAATAGTGTGCTGGTTGTTATTATTAGCTAGGATCAGGGAACCGACTTGATAAGGTTTATAGTTTAATAACATCTTATCAGTGTAAATAAAAATCACGCTAGGAAGGGGGAAAATAAATATTTGAATTAACACAAAGTATCGTCAATGACTCTATCGTGCCTTCTTTCTTGCAGAATGCTCATAATTTGTACCAGGTGTTTTTTTCTTCTCCGAACAGTATTTTTCCATCAAGTTTATAGATTTCCACCAGTGGACTTCGTGATATGAAAGTATTTGTCACAGGGCAGTCAGTTTTATAGTGGTCTGAAACACCTCCATTTCCACATACGCAACTGTTGTGTGAACCGAACCAATGAAAATATGTCTTTCTAACTCAAAAGACAGAACCATATTCAAAAGTCGTCCGAAAATGATATAGAAACAGCAATTGAAAGGCGAGGGCACCTTTAATAATTCAAAGGGGGAGGCGTGTTCTCTAACAAATGTAATATCAAAATGGTATGTTTGAAAGAAACTGTAATGCAAGGCTGAGGATTTGATTTAACCAAATAAATTGTCATAATACATTAAATTTTTTCCATTATTTTATTTTTGACGCTAAATTAATTCAGAAATTTAGCGATCGTGTTTTTAATTTTTGATGAAATTTTTGGGAATCTGCTATAGATAAATTAGTTTTCCAAATTTTTTACGATATCTTGGTAATTGCTAAATTTTTCTTTAAACTTTCTTCCCTTATTCTTGGATTTTTTTTTCGCCATTCATAATACCCTTGAAAAGCCATTACCCCTTTTCGCCATTCATATTACCCTTAAAAATATCTGAGTATTTAATGTAATTTTGTAGTCAAATCGTATATTATGAAATTCTTTTATGCAAAACCATTCTTTAATTGATGAAACTTCACTTCGAAAGCAATATGCAAATAGCTGGAATAGTTTTCTAAGTATTTACAAAGAAATGTTGTTAGCATATTCCTTTGGGAAATATTAATTGCCTAGTTAGGGATCGTATTCTGATCAGTTTTCTTAAAGAAAGCTATCTGTTCTTGAATTTTTATAATATATTTTATTTTGTATTGTCATTCAAATAAAATGAAATACTGGAAAATATTTTTTTTATTGTCAGATCAGAAAATAAATATAAAAATATTCTATCAGAATGCTTTTCCGATTCCCCTCTCTTGCTTTGTTCATTTCATATATCATCTGGACTTTTGACGCACTACTCTTAAACATTTGCGGTTAATTTTTTCAAGTCGGAACATGATTTTCTTAATAAGTGTAGGTTGTATTTCTAACGAATGTTTACTTTAAAAATTTAATTTTAACTTGAAACTGGTGGAAACAAATGAAATTTAATAGACGAAAACATCCTAAGCGAAATCGGAAGGTCTTGATTTCAATGGTGGAAAGATGTTTTTAATAGTTTTTATTATTATTAGCCAAGTTAAAAAATTAATCACTGTTTCGAGTCATCTTCACTGACATCACTGTTCTGTTGATACAATAAGAATTACTCGAGTTATTAAATACCCCATCCTATTATTTATACACTCTCGAGAGTTTGTTAATTTTCTCATCCATTACATTAAATGTGAATCTATAAATGGTGCATCAGTTCTGGCGCGTGTAGCTGTCAGGACAGGTTTTTAATATGCTGCAAGTCTCATTTGGAAAAACTAAGTTCGAGCGATTGGTTTTTATTAGAACAAAGCGATTAACCTCTTTTTTTCTTATAAGGGTGGGCAAAAAGAATGGTTTATTATGTGCAGTTATACAGACAAATTTGAGTGTACACATGGTTATAAGAAATGTTTGTTGTGGCTGCCCTTCGTTACTCCGAAAATGTCTCATCGGTAAATGAGTTCTGGCCGTATGTTTGTATGTGGCGTCGATCAAGGCAAATAGTGTCTCTTTTGGGGACATCTTTCTTGTATTCTCGACGGAAATTTCGTTGCACTTGCACAGCAGAATGAGTTCAGCAGATAGACCACATTTGCATTTTCAGTGCTGTTGTATCTCTTCGCTGTTGATGTGAGAACACAGAAAGAATGACGAACAACTTCACTCCGATGTAGACTTTGAGCACCTATTGCTATCTGTCCACAAACAGGATGCAGTGCTACTACCTTGCGATTAATATTTCGCAAATTATTCAGTTACGGAATTGCCCATGTCATTTGTATCCACTCTGAATTATTGAATACCGGTTTTACTCTCTGAGTACGTACAAGGGATCGGGCATTTTTTTTAGTATTTAACTGAGTGGTGTAACTTACTTATACAGTGGAACCTCCGGAATCCGAACATCTTTTTTTAATCTTCTGAGAAATTTGTTTTAAAAAATGAAGGAAAATAACAATTAGGAATCAGAAGCAATCCTAATATTTATTCCTAACTTAAAAAGAAACATTTGAATTGATATTTAAGAATGAATACAGCATCTTAATTAGAAGAAATAAAATCGGCTGTCTTCTTTTGATGTAAGAAACTAAACCTGCTCGACGATACGAATCGCAGCTATCTCTTTTCGTACTTTCTCACAGAGTATCCGAAGTCAATGTTCTACTGCATTTGGTATATCAAGAGTATTTTGCCGAATTTTCCGGATAATCCGACCCAGTATCCGAAACGAGGTTAGCCCCAATTAGTTCGCATTGCCGAGGTTCTACTGTCTTTGACTCTGTTATTCATTGAAAAAGGCGTTATTTGGGCTAGTCTGTAAAATGTTAAACTACCCAGCGAGTTTGAAGTCTGACTTCTTTATCTAAGATAGGTGTTAATTGCTTATTTTATGATTACAAAAACTGTAGTGAGTTTCATTTAGCTTTGAATTTTATTTCGCCTCTGGACCAGTACTATCGTTTTGTGGGGGGAAAAATATTGTCAGCATGTTATGACTTATCATTTTTTGACCACTATCAAGATGGATGCTGTTTTATTTTTAAGTCATTCTAAGAAAATCATCTTCTGTAATAATGTTTAATGAACATCATTATTCCATTTTCAAACTTCAGTAGCATTTCCTTGCACCAGTTCATTTTGATATTATTTATCATTTATGTGAGTTATTATAAGGCAACAAGGATATTGTAACACAATTAATAAATGTGAAAAATTTCCGAAACTCGTGACTAAATGCCACATGAAGTGTGAATTAATTGCATTATAAGCCATCGAACATCTGTAGTAAATTCGGTTTAAATACATTTTTAGTTAACGAAAATTAATTACAACTGGTTAGAATTTTGATAAATGCGTCTAATGAAAGAAAACAAACAAGCGACCAGTGCTGGAATGACATAATAATTTTTTTTTAGAAATACTGTAAACAAAGCTTGAAATTCTTGCATAAATTTGACCCTAAATAACTAAGCCTGCTGGTAATTGTTTGAAAAGTGGATGGGTGTAGCAAAATGGAATTTGTCTTTTAGTCTCGTAAAGTGCAAGAGTAACCGAAGACATGGTTCGAAAATTATCGCAATCCCTAGAAAACACGGAGCTTAGTAATAGCTTTCAATTGATAAAAGCGTCACATTTTAAGTTAGGAAAATCTTCGTATAACACATGCCGTAATAGAAGCTTTTAAAAGCTCTTCCTTTACTCTAAAAATCATTAAGAAAAGCTTAGATTTACGCTAACACTTGGTGTCGACGAATTCTCTGTACTATTTTAAGATTCTATTAAGAAACCGAATGAATAGACAAATCTGTGAAAATTATTACAAAGTGAGTAGTAGATATAAGGGGGCGGGGGGGGGGGGGGGGGGCGGGGTATGAGCACTATTAGTTGCACGAAGTTTATCAAGCACATACGAAGCACGTCAAAGTTGTGCTCGATTTCTTGCCATGTTCCTTGACCGTAGGGCCATTAATGTCCCGTAACTGTAGTCAATAAACGATATTTTTAACACAGCGCCACAAAGGGATACTCATACCACGACGCACATTGTGCCTTTTCTTAAGGAGTAGCTATTTTTAGACGTTTATTCAACAGCTTTTCTTTCATTAACAGGATATCTGTGATGCACAAATTCAATGTGATCTCAAACTTTTATTAGCATATCTCATTAATTTCTGTTTTAGTAATTTTTTGAAATTTGTAAAGAAACTTTGTGCGACATCCTGTATTTCTTTAATGAGTATCATTCGACTGAAAAAGGATAATGTGTAACAGAGAACTTCACAAGCGCATAGCACCATATAATTGAAAGATCTCGTGGTTAAAAACGAAGAATCAAAGATAATTTTTTAAAAGAAAGGAATGGAAGCTAAGATAATGCTGAAGAAAGTTCAGAAGATGAAGTTCTTCTCAAAAAGAAAATATCCTCCATTAATAGTGCTAAATATGCTTGACGTCGAAAGCATTATTTAATACAATCTATAACTAGCAGTACGCGCGCGGCGTTGCCCGTGGAATCAAGACTTCAACAAAATGAAAAAAAAAAAAAAAAAACGCCCACAATGACATGAAAAAGTTCTGAAAACAAAACAAAAGATGCACATTATTGATTTTCTTGCTTATTTTTCTTCGCGATAATGACATTTTAACTGTAGAAAAGCAATACAGCGTACGTTAATCTGAAGCAACTTTTAAAAATTGCATCTTGAAAATGATTATTATGCAGCAAGCAAAATATAAAATCGAATTCGAAAAAGAGTACGTTAATCCGAAACAATATTAAAAAACTGCAACGTGAAAATGATTATTATAAAGCAAATAAAATATGCGAAACATAAACACGTTAAGGCACTGCCGGAAATAATAATCGAAGTCATTCAGTTGAAGGTTATGACGTCACCTGCGCTTTGCACCGTCAGTCGATGAAATTCTCCAGCAATGTTCCGGAAAAGTGTCGCGGGAGGGATCTCGGTAGAGAAAAATATCTTTCAACTGACCAGGAAAAAATTAATTAAAAAAAACTGGGAAGATTTTAACCGTTCTTGTTTTAAATACGACAGAACCGTTCCATTTATAAGCTGAAAAATTTGAAAATAATAGTATTATTAGAACGTCGGATGCAGCAAATTTAAAAACAAAAATAAAATTTCCATTGCAAAACTGACTATTTTTTAAAAATTACTCAAAATTTAGTAAAATTTCATTAAAAATTCAAAACTAACTTCATTAGAACGGAAATCGTGTGCTCTTTTCGATGGTGTGTCTATTTTTTTCGTACATTTATTCAAAACCATTCTATTGAGAAATTTGTGCAAAAAATCAACCAAAACAACACAAAACATTAAATAAAAAATTTTCTATATTAAATTTTAAAATTATGGCTTCGAGGTGCATTGAGTCACCTTTAAGATTACCTGTGTGCCAAATTTCAAGGTTGTAAGTGCGATAGATTCGTCTGGACATCGCACGAAGGCAGGCACGCATACACACACACAAACAAACAAACATTGCCTTTTATAAGTATAGATATAAAACAGAAAATACATGTGTCTGTCTGTCGGTCACAAGAGCTCCTCCTAAACGGTGAAAGGTAGCGACATGAAATTTGCACACGACATTCTGGGGTACATTTCTAGGTCAACTATGCTATTTTCAACTTTCTAAATTAATTCATTCTTACGATATTTAGTTAAATAACGAAAATTAGGCCAAATTTCGGCGGTTTCCGCCAATAACTTCTGAAATATTTATCTTACGAAAATGATTTTTAAACCATCTTAAAGAGCAAAAAAGTTTCTTCTAATTGATACTAATTCCATAGCGGTGCAATTTTTTTTCTATAATTGTAATTAACATTTCAAAATGCATTTTTAACGCAATTTGTTTTAACGTGCGCGCTTTCCATTCTTATAAAATTAAATTTAAACTGTAGCGGTTACAATTCACTGCCTTCTCCTTTCTATGGTAGGTGGCGCTACTGGAGCCATCCTTTTTCCCATGATGCCTCTCTCTGATTCTAGTCTGTATACTTGTCTTGTGTTGTTGTCTGTTTTTCGTTGTTTTTCTTGAATGTTCTGTGCTGTGGAACGTAGCCTAATAAAAAAATGGTTCCTGAAATTGAATTGATTCTTAAACAGCGGCATTCCATATAAACAAGAGTCTCGTCCCTCTACAAAACCAATTTTTTCCTTCATTCACGTGCTTTTTCAACTGTTAAAGTTTTGATAAGAAAATATTGTTTGCTTTCTTTGGAAATAGACTTTAACGCAAACTTTTTGCTTCCGGTTTTATTTCGCAGCATATATCCTTTTTATTATGGTCGCGAAGTAATCCAGTAACGTTCGTTAATGATATGTGATTAGAGTTTATGAGATGTTTTGTTTAATTTTCACAAATTTTTAAATGACCTTAATGAGTGTGTTAAGTCTTCCGAGGTTACTTGTCTGCTTCCTATCGAAGGGAGAGGACCTAGGGAGAAAAAGGTGTTTTGCCGGTGTATCTGTTCACAAGAACTCCTCATAAATGGTGAACGGTGGCGAGATGAAATTTGCACATGTCATTTTGGTGTGAATGTCTAGGTCAATAGTGCTTTTTACAAAGTTCAAATATAATTATTTTTTAAGATATTTAATTAAAAAACGAAAATTAAGCCAATTTTTGACGGTTTTTTTCTCAGTTATATATTGCACGAAGCTGATTTATATACCATCTTAAAGAACAGACAATTATCTGTTTAAATGTCATATAATCTTTTTCCCCAGTTTTAATAAACATTCCAGAATACATTTAAAACACAATTTGTAATAATGCTTTCTGTTATTGTAATTATATTCAAACCGAATTGTTGTTTTATCAAATCATTGATTCCCGTGTTTTTTACTTCTGTTAAAGTTATGATAAAAAGTATTGTTTTCTGTGAATATTAACAAAAGGGCAAAATGTTTAATTCCGCTCTAATTTTGTAGCTTGTAACTCTTCCAATATGTTTCCACTGCAATCCAATGACGTTAATTACTCTCTGTCTATGCGATGATTCATTTAATTTTAAAAAAATTAAGTGATCCTAATGAGTGTATAAAATCATTCAAGATTATTGAGTCCGGTTCCTATCGGAGGGAGAGGAACTAAGGAGAAAAAGTAAGAACGGTATGCGGGTTTTTTTTGGTCAATCACACAAACACTAAAAAGAAGAGAATGTTACTCCGGATAAGGGAAATTTTAAAAAACGATATGAATGAGCTTCTGTTATCGCTGTAGCAATGATGGGAAGGGAAAAATGGAGTACCAGGTACTGCTAGATTCGTACTAGGTGTTTCAGACTACGGAGAGAAAAAGAAGAGGAAAACTGGCTGAGGGGGGTCAGAAAACACGGAGGGGGTGACCGAAAATCAACGAAAGACGCTTCTGCGAAAAACTGTTTTATAAATTTTAAAGTCTTATAGTGCTTAGACTTAAACTTTTCTTTATCCCGAGCAACGTCGGGTGTATCAACTAGTTAATGTGTAAAATTGAATCAAATGAAAACGGAACAAACATAATCACCAAAATTACACAAGCAATTGTGCCACCGGTTCGCCAAGCGGTGAATACTTTATTCGTTGAAATTGTTTGGCTGAGATTGAAACCAGTTTCGAATAGTGTCCATGACTTCGCTGTCCGAGTAAAAACGGCGACCTTTCAATGCCTTTTTCAGCGGACCAAAGATATAAATGTCACGTGGTGAAAGATTGGGGCTATGTGACTGGTATTCCAACACTGTCCACCCGAACTTCGTCAACTTGTTCAGTGTGCCAGTGGCCGTATGTGGCCACGCACTGTCATGGTGCAAAACCACTCCTGAGGACAACAGGCCAGATCGCTTTGCTAGTGCACACAAACGGTCCAGGGTATCTCCAAGACCTTCTGCCACTAAAAAACGAATAACACCAGACGACCGATTGCCTACCGGACGATACTGTTGGCTGACCGCCAGCGTAAGTCACGTGGTCCCGCTCGATTATCTAGGGCAAGTAAATTTTGCTATAGGGGTTATCTTGCTTACCTCTCGCTCTGCATCTATACACAGTTTTCGACATACTCACATTAAAAATACACCAACTTATAACCACTGTTCCGTTTTCATTTGACCCACCCTTAAATCATACTTTTAATGAAAATTGCTGTAACAAACATGCTTGTCTTAATTGTAAATATATAATAGTTTGCTTAAAATTTATGCCAGTTTCGGATCACATGAAAGGTGTTTCAGCCTAAATACCTCGGTTTCGGGGTATTATTTCCCAAAAATGCCTCGTATTCCCAACGATTTTCCTCAGTATCTTTTTGCACATAACCCAGCAATACCTAATTTCAAGAAAAATCCTGATGCCATTTTGGACCGCATCTTTGAAATTTCACATCCGTTACGATAAGACGTCGATTCTTTACTGTTGTTACAAATCTGAGTTTTAAATTTTCCCCAAATTATTACTTGCCTGACTTTAAAACCCTCCAGGTGGTGCGTCCCTCGATCCTTTCCTATATGCGGGAAAGATTATTTTATATGTTGCCATTATAGAATGAGAATATTATAGATATTTTATGTCTCTGTTTATTCACTTCCTAGTTGCCACTTCCAATGCTTAATTGAATTTTGTATCATTCTCTAAAATTTATGAATAACTTGGGGGAAAATTAGTTTTTGACAGTTTTTAAAAATCGTTTGGTATAATCTGTATTTTTCCGATTAGCTGCGAGGTCTAAAAATCGTTTGGTGCAAATGATATTTTTATTTAAATTAAAAATAAGGTTGCAAGCGCTAAGAAGATTTTGTGTAGTATGATTATTATTTTAACGAGCGGAATTCCCGGACTTCCTCGTATACTCTCAAACAAAAGTGTTAGCCCCTCCCCTCCCACGCATAAAAACTGTGGACCTTCGGCAACGCCCGAAACTTTACGAGTACTAAGATCTATATTGCTCTTGGAGACCTCGCCAAGACGAAAGGACAGCAATACAAGTGGGAGTAAAATACGCCAATGCCAATATGGCGCGTTTTGTGCATCCTAGTATGACGAAGAAAACCGCGTATGCATTTTGAACCCCTTTTTTTACGACCGATTGGAACCAAAATTTGATACAGGTATGCAATTGGGTTTGAAAGACAACATACAAGTTTTCATTTTTCCAAGTGGTTGCGTTTTGGTGTTCACATGCATGCGAATATACAAATCGACAGATCCTTTGACAGATTTGAATCAAACTTTCATACGGATCTACAGTACTGATGATAAATGTGTACCAAATTTTATCTCTCTAGTTGTTTAAGTGTATTGAGTTGACGGACAGACTAATAGACAGACTTCCCGCGAACGGATTTCGTCCACAATTTGATAGAAATCTATAAATTTGGCTTAAAGACTACATACCAAATTTCATCCGTCTAGCTCAAATCGTTTTTGAGTTATCGTGTTCACTGACTGACAGACAGACATATGTAATTCCAAAGTTGTCTTTTTCGGACTAAACAGGAAGATCTCAAACGTCGAGGTTCATCAAAATCTCGCGGTCGAATTTTTTGGCGATTACATTACTTTCACTTTGTATACTTCGTATACGAGAAAGTAAAAAAGTGTTTTATTTGCGTGTGATTTGGCATTTGTCGAGTGATATTAATTTTATTTTTAATTTCTCGCTTTTGACTTTCACCACGTAGTCAGTAACAAATGATTTGATCTAATAACTGTGATTTTTGTTATGTTAAAGGTATTTTTTTTTTAATGTTATACTTCAAATTTTGGTCGCAAGTACTGAAACATGAAGGTTTTAGTGAAAGTTTCATGTCAGTTATTTAAATAGTTAATTCTTCTGTTAATAAAAGACATGAAAATATTTTCAACCCGAGCAAGCTGTATCAGCTAGTCCTGTCGTGTATGTATATTGCGAATGTTCTTCCCTCGACATTCTCGTTTACTTCCTTTAAAGATGTCATTGATAATGTGTGTCCGAAAGTGAGTGTGCCTATACATAATTGCAACCATATTCTATTGACTGACATAAATAAAAATCTCCTAAATCCTTCCAATATTATAACATGAAGCAGGTTTAATCATTTCGGATTAATTTTACGCGAAGAAGTTAAACACTTGTAATATTTTCACTAGGCAGAGTGTCATTGTAAATAGTATATAAATAAGTGCAGTTGCTAGCTGCGCTTATTTAAAATACCATTTAAAAATCTATTTAATATTTTCATTCAACGTGAATGACAAATGCATGTTAAAGAAATTCTTTGTAAACATGGCCCCTTTTTTGCATTCTTCTATGCTAAGTGTATTTAGAGATGGTATTGTAATCAATGAATAATTCGATCTCGGAATTTTGATTAGTTCAGACATTTTTAGACCTTTCCAAGTCCGAAAACAAAATTGAAATTATCTCTCTCCGTATGTGTGTGAAAACAATTGCTCAAATACTCAAGATGCTAGAGTTAGAGGCAGCTGCTCACATTAAATTTAGCATGTAGACTTTACACCAAGATTGTAGATTTGTATCAGATTTTTGGACCAAATCCGCCAAAGGGCGAAGGGACTTTTATTTAACATATACTTGTGTTTCTCGCTCTATTATGAAACTACACAATAAAGGATCGTATTTGCAAAAAATAATGTTAATAATAAGCATGCTTATTATCACTCTGTCCAAGAAAAACATTATTGAAGGATATATACGTCCTACGATATCATATCAGAAATGCGTGGAAAAATACTGAAATTGAAGTTAATACAAAATTTGGAGATTCTGAATCTGTGGATGCCAAATTTCTTCGTTTCATTTTGATTTTTTTAATAAAATCAAAATCTGTATGTTCTGGTATTCAAATGAAGGTTTGATTCCAATTTGAAGGGCTAAATCCGTTGTTGTTGGACTGCCCAGTTTTACACACATTAGCTAGTCAGGTATGGACGAGTTTTCTGGGGTTTTTCTTTCGGGGGGGGGGGTTCACAGAACTTCCGTACCCAGGTTCCACTTCCGTTTTCCGGTAACCCTCTGATTCAAGCAATCGCCAAATCCATTTGGATACTGTATCAAAATTTTACCGCCAGTGATTGTGTAAATCGCTTGGTTAAAAATTTAAGCGCCAAACAAGCCTTAGCGAAAGAGCGATAACGAACAAATATGGCAGCCTTTCCACAAAATGGTGCTATTATTTTAAGTAAACATTGAGAGCTATAGCAATACGAATATCAAATTTAATATTTTCAAAGTATCCTTAAGCCATAACATTAAAAAACTCTGCTTTAAACATTAACTTCTTCAAACAGAGTGTTGAAATTTTGAAGATTCCCATTGGCGAAGCATTACACCGGAAGTCGTGGGTGTAGTGGAAGTTCTACATTACCCCAAATAAACAAAGCAGAAAACTTGTCCATAAATATTTGAAAATTCGTTTATGAAATTATGTTCGTATTTGAATAACATATAAATGCGGGTTGTTAACCGTTATTAATTTGTAAAAGAAAATAAGAATTACTGTAATTGACACAGGGCCAGCTTTAAAAGAGATCCTTACAAAAGAGACAGCGGAAAAGAAATGCCCAGCGTAAGGAAGTAAACACCAATTTCAAAGTTAAACACGGGATGAGTCAATGCCCTGGTTTCAAAGTTTGATTTACCTTGTAACAGGCTAGTTGCTATATTTATCTGAAAGATCCATACTTCAAGAGGGTATTGTATTCACGTTTTGTGCGCAATCAATCAATTTTGTTATACGGCATACATCAAGTATATAGTGCAGTTCTTAATCCTTCTGCAGCATGTCTTAGTCGATGCTGCCCCTAGCAGCTCTGTTACACGTTTTCAGTTAGTGATAGTCATTGGACATGGAGACTCTGCCTTAAAAAGCATGTATCTCATCGCATTGTTAAATTAGTCTCTTAGCTGACAAAAATAGAGAGCTGTTGCCGTGGCCACCACTCTGTGTTGTTTCTTTTTGTAGAAGTTTTTAGAAGATCGCTTGTATATGCCTCCATGTCCAACGATCATAGCTGATTGAAAAGCCTAGAGCACCATTTCAGCCAGCGGGATAGTTCTCTCCCTCGACTTTTACCTTTGAGTATGCAAAATGGCACAGTTTATATGAATCTTCCTAGGATAGTAAAGAGAATCGAGTATGCATTTGGACCCCTTCCCTTTGGCCGATTGGGGTCCAAAATTTTATACATATTTTCAGTTTTAATGTCAAGGGTGAATCAATACCAGTTTCATTCAGCTTGTTGCGTTTCTGAGTTATTGCGTTCAGATACCAACAAATAGATTAATCGACAAAATCAGACCGTTATCGGATTTGGTTCAAATTTTGATACACATGTACAATTTTGGTTATAAAACCATGTGTCAAATTTCATTCTTCTAGCTCGGTGCGTTTTTGATTTATCGTGTTCACATACATGCGATCGGACATAACACCACTCCGTTCTCCTGCAACTATAAGCTTCAGGTTATTTAAGCAGTGTGCGGACACAACACTCGAGGGGGGTGACCTCTCTTAGACATTGCCAACTTCCTTACACTGCTGCCTAATTATGAATCTCCAGTTTCGGAATTATGTCTGTCTGTGAACACGATAACTCGAAAACGGCCTGAGCTCCACGGATGAAATTTGGTATGTGGTCTTTACACATAATTTGTAGGTTTCTATCAAATTTTGGGCAAAATCCGTCAAAAGGTTGACTGTCTGTCGGTTTGTATATTCGCATGCATGTGAACATGATAACTTCTAAACGCAATGACTTAGATAAATAAAAATTGGTATGAGGTCTTCTAACTTTAATTGTAGATATTTGCCCAATTTTCGCTTCAATCTGTTGGGGGGAAAAGGCGTTCAAATTGCATATTTGTTTTTTGTTTTTTCATCTTACCATGACGCAAGGTCATATCGCGAATTGGCGCTTTTTATTTCGCCCATGTTTTGTTGACTTTACCTGTTGCTGCTGTCTATGAGGGTGATATAAATTATCCTGGCTTTCCGGACCTCCCCGTAGGTTCGCAATTTTTATACGAGGATCAGAGTTGACATCTTTGTTGGGAAATATACGAGAGAGTCTAGGGGAGACCACTCCCGCTGCTTTTGGTGGTAGTGATGGGGTGGGGGGTCTGGATGTCTTAAATGTGGAGAAACATCAAAATCTCGAAGTGAAATTTTTTGACGTTTACCGTACTTACTGCTTCTGTACTTCATATACGAGAAAGTTAAAAGTAGTAGACTGAGTCTTGGCAGACGTTTCTGCTCTACTGTTTACATGGCTGTTTGGAATCTCCCTTTTGAATATGTGTGTCAATTTCTGTTGAAATTTCAATTCTGTTGTCCAAGAATGTATTTCTTCTGACTTTTGTAAGATCAACGCTGATTTGTTTGTTGTCCATTATTTTTTTGGCCGTGGAGCCTACAAATGTCCTTACCAGATTAAATTAGTTTTACCAGGTAAAATTTACAATGCGCTTTTTCTCTTTTTTTCATGTTTCCAAATTACGAAATATTGCAAAACTCTCGGAAATAGGTTTCCTTTCAAATTTTGTAATTTCAAATTCTCGAAACTACAAAATTAAATAATCTTCTCTTTTGAGGATGATCTCTTAGGCTTCAGGTATTAAGTTATATGTTCAATTGACAAATTACCCTCTTTTAAAACTGGAAATTACTTGTTTGATTTCTTTGTTGAAATACTTTCTTCAACTTTAAACAAATGTTCAAATATGATCTTCTAAGTATTCCATCATCACATATTTTGAGTTACAGTATATTGCTAATCGATCTTGACTTAGTGTAAAAAAAATTCAGATTAACATCATATTAATGCAAAATTAAAACTGTTATTGATTTAATAAATTTCATGTTTAGGTGGTTTTTGTAACATAGTATAATAGCTTTCGTTATTTGGTGCCATATTTTCCATACTAGCGTTTTGATTAGAGGATTATCGACCTCTGCTGCCATCAACCTATGTAGATAGACTTCTTTTACTGGGTTGTTCGGAAAGTTTCCGCCATTTCCCGATTGTTTGCGCTGGGGGAGGGGGCTCAAAAATGTTTACAATCTTTGAAATTATATGTTTTCTGAAAGGTGCTTTCGCCAATATTATGTCTATTCACCATCAACATTGGTTTAATTGTGTTTGGTGTCAGTGCAAACATGGAAAAGAAAAAGTACATTTTCAGCATTTCATGCTCTTTTACTACCGTCAAGGCAAGAATGTTTATCAAGCGATAAAATCTGCTGTTTACGGAGACAGTGCTTAAGTGAACGAACAGTGCACAAGTAATTTGTGATATTCAGACAGGACAAATTTCACATTTAAGACCGGCAACATTCCAGTAAGCCATCCGCGGTTGATGACGTCCAAATCAAGGCGCTGATTACAAATAATCATCATATTACCAGCTCGTAAAATAGCAGAGACTCGAAGAGTCGCATTTGACCATTTATGATCATTTGATGGGAATCAGCTTCGATTAGTCACCGTGATGTTTGAGTACTCCAGAAATTAAGGGAAAACTGTAAATGGACTTTATTTCCATGTGCAATTTATTGCTCAAACACTACGAAAACGTATCATTTTTTAAACGGGTGATAACATTTGAGGATAAATGGATCGTCAACAATAACGCTGAGCAACCAGCGGGAGTAACCTCCCCGAAACTTTCTCGCATACGACCAGTAATATGGGGTGGATAAACACCCAGTGGGTAGGTAAATATTTTTGGGGTATTTACCCAAGGCCTGGGTATTTTGAGAAAAAAAATTATGAATGGTGATTTACAATGAAACACATAAAATTTATGAATTCCTAAAAACTTAATATTTTGCAAAAAAAATTGCATATGTTCGCAATTTTTACGCGCGCTGAGGATACCACAAATTTGTTTAACGTTTTTGAGTACGGAATCTTACTATAGATATCACACAAGATTTCACCATACCTCTAGTTAATCACAGGCGTCCATTTGAAGAATGTCAGAACGAAGTTTCGTTTTATGGGGTTGCCATAATTTTCGAAGAACGCATTTGCCACTCTCTTCAATTTCCTTCGGAGACCGCCAAGGTCAAAGTCAACTATACTAACTTGAGTAAAATAAGCGAAACGCTCGCCAACACACAGTCGCAATCTGCATTTTGAACCTAATATGCAATTTGAATACCTTTTTTTTAATGGATTGAAACGAAAATTGGACACAAATCTACAATTCAGGTAAGAAGGCCACATATCAAATTTCGTATATTTAAGTCATTATCTTAAAGAGTTATTGTGTTCACAAGTTTGCGATTGCACAGACTGACAGACAGTCAACCCTTTGACGGATTTGGCCCAAAATTTTATACGGACCTGCATTTATGATGCTAAAACTGTGTACTAAAATTTATCCATCTAGCTATACAACTGTTTGAGTTATAGTGTCCACATGAACGTGGACAGACAGACTTTCCGTTGACGGATTTTGTCCAAAATTTAATAGAAACCTGCAAATTATATGTCGAGATCATATACCAAATTTCATCCTCGTAGCTCTAATAGTTCTCGAGTTATCGTGTTCACAGACAAACATAATTCCAAAATTGTGTTTTTCGGACTCGGGGAGGTCTAAAACGTTCGTCAAAATCGTCACTTCGAATTTTTTTACGATTACAATATTTTCTCGTTGTATACTTCGTATACTAGAAAGTAAAAAACGGTCCTGGAGTTATTCGAGTGAGCCTCTATCAACCACCCCAAAGGCCGGTATCCATTCTGAGAAAGTTATGCTTTGTTGATGGTGAGATTGAAAGGACATTGTCTGTTATGAGCTGCTGTCGCATAAACAAATAATTAATTTGGTTAAATATAGTAGCCAGCCGGACAATTTGATACAATCCATTGAACAGAAGCGCACAGAATGGGCCAATTGTAAAGGGGTGGTTTTTTACCAGAATAATGTTAAACCACATGTGTCGTTGGCCACTCGGTGGAAGTTGAAGCTTTGGCTGAGATGTCTTATCCCACCCTCGATACTTGGCACCTTCGGACTACCATCCGTGCTGCTTCTTTGCAAGATTTGCTAATAGGAATTCTGTGGAGGACTGTAAACAGCACTTTGTGCAGTTTTTTTGTGATAAGCCAAGGATGACATATTAGAGTGTGATAATGAAACTCCCCAAAAGAGATGACAAATCATCGTCAACTGAAATGGTACATATGTTATTAAATTAACTTCATTGTGAGAACAAAAAAAAAAATCTTTTCAATATACTCGAAAAATCAGCGGAGATTTTCTACAAGTAGAACAAGGGTTCTGATGATTCCGTACTTGTGTGAAATAAGTAAGAGATGCCAGAAGGAAATATTATGGCTGTATTATTTCGAAATAAAAAGAATTGTGCATAATATGACTTATTGTTTACAAGCAATTTTTTTAAACAAATGTCTCTATTGTTACCCATGCCTTGTTCCTGGCTTTTCTTATTAACATACTTTGCTTTATTAGTGATCAATTGTTAAAAATGCTATACCAAAAGCGAGGCAACAGCGTTCAAGTCACGTAAAATTGTGATGAAAAAGTAATTCCCATTTTCTTCATGTGCATTCTTATTTGGTATTATTCGTTGGTTGTCAAAAAGTTCATGAATAACATGGACATTTTAACTGTTCTGTCAAGGCTATACTGGCAGACCTTGTAATAAAAATTTATTATCTATAAATCGCTATCAAATGCGGGACTAATTGCATACCAGTAAACCCGTACGAAACTTGCACACATCCTAGTCTTCTGTTGGGTTGTTGAAATCAAATGCTCGGCGAAGTGTACACAAAATAGCAAAGACACGTATGTATCAGTTGGGTATTAAAAATGATCCTGGCACCATCTGTAGGTTATGATGTTTTAACGTAAACAGATGCTGTGTTCGAAAAAGTCTGCAAAAGTCCTTTCCACAGAAATCTTATTCATAGCTGTAGACTCTTTATTAGATGAGAAAAAGGGATATTGACAGCACAAATAATATATATGATAAATTTAGAATTAAAGGTTAAATTTATTTTTATAAATAAAACAGAAGCGCCAATTTTTTTGTACGGTATAGAAATCCAAATTTCTGAATAGATTTTCGTCGGTTTTGCTCACAAATACTAGGAAGCATAGTAAAGGCATCGTAGAATTAATTAAATAGTTAATTTTTCATTAATTGAAAACTATGCTTCCATTGCGCATGTGCAGTATTGCGCAAGAAAATAAAATGGCGGCACCCAAGATTTGTTTAGTAAATTGAATATAAAATAGCCAAAACATGAGAAAGAGAGACAGTTAAATAAGTTTTCTTTTTACCTTATTGATATTGAAAAATATCTCACTAACTTAATTGTTTTGAGGTTTCTTATTACTTAAAAATTGATTCAAAACTTGACTACTTGCTTTCAACGGTCGATGGATATTTAAAATCACTGTTCAAAATGGATAAACGCCACAGTTGCCACTCAGTTTTTTATTCAGTTGTCGCTCATAATGTTCAATTAAATTTTGTATCATTCTTTAAAAATTATTAATCACTTTTGCAAAAAATTAAATTTCCAAAAATCGTTTTTGACAGTGTCTGATTTGTGAGAAACTACGAGATATTAAAAATCTTTCTTGCAACAGAATTTTTCATTTTAATTGAATAAAGTTACAGACGATGGAAAGATTTTGCTAATATATATAAATAAAATTGAAACGCCACAATGTTTAATTAAATTTCATATCATTCTTTAAAAATTATTAATAACTTATAGAGAAAATTATCTTTCGGCGGTTTTTAAAAATCGTTTAGTTCGCTTTATATTTTCATTTTAATTTTTTTTAAACGTTTCAGTAGTTAAAAGGATTTTGTCTGTTATAATATTTTATATAAAAGTATTTTTTGCATTAAAACTATTAGACATGAAAATATTTTAATCTCGAACAACGCCGGGTATATCAGCTAGTTATAAGGTTGGAGAAGGCACACTTACACATACAAGTAAAAACAGTAATGATTCATATAATTGTGTTATTATTACGAAATACACATTCTTTACGGCATCTTAGGCCTTGTCTCAAGATAAGCATTACATTTTTTATACACATACTTTAAAGCCTTCTCCACCATTGTCGTCACGGTTTACAAATGCTGAAAAGAACCTTTCGTTTAAATAAAGCTAATTTAGTTTACAGTATGCGTGGGTATTAAGCCTATTACTCTTACAGCTCAGGATTATTGTTTAAAAAGATGTTTTGCATGTATTGTGTATAAAAACGTTTGTCTGTACCTCTCAACTAATTTACTAATATGCCTTCCTTTTCTGCCCTGAGTTTAAAATGCCCAAATCTTCTCCAATGATAATCATAAGACTTGAGAAATGGCTTAATGATTAGGAACTAGTGAATATTTTGTTTGTCTTCACTTACATACTAGGGTCGGATTATTTTTTCAAAATCAAGAAATATATCGCTATTTTATAACTTCTTTCTAGGCATTCTTTCGGCGATGGTGTTTGAAAGATAACTATAAAACACTCTCTCGGCTTCCTGCTTTTCGTCTGTGACACAACCGACATAAAGTGAAACAGTAATGAAAGAGATACTACCGATGCATTTTCAGTAAAGCAGCTGAGAAGGAGATGGTTCTTTCAGTAAAAAGCGTATCAGCGGCTGCTTTCATTTGGTGCTAGTGGCATCAAGCATTTTTACGTCTCGGTTCAACTGTTCATTACACTCTTCTGGGCTTCTTCCAATGGTTTTATCTTTCAGTTCTTTTAATGCCATTTTTCAAAATACGTTTGTATATATATGTTGCTGTTGACAGATATGTGTGTGTATTTTTTCTTACAAAATAAAGAGCATATCAGCTGCTGCTTTCTTAAGCTGCTATCACACGGAGAGCTATCGTGCGCTGCTGTCTTGAGCTTGAGTACAATGCCACTCAGCAAAAAAGTTTGTAGCATGTGACCGGTCAGACAAGATGACGGAAATCGTGGACCGGCTTGAAAATGCGCACGATTTAAACCAATTTAGGATACCAAAAAAAAAAAAAAACCAAATTGGTTTAAACCAATCGGGTGTGAATTTGACGGTTCGCCTTCCCCGATACCGAAATCCTGTCTGACCTGTTGTCTCAATGCGGCACGTGCTTACATCAAAATCTATTTCGTCTTGGTTCACCTGCTTGTTCCAATGGTTTTATCTTTCAGTTCTTATAATGTCATTTGTTAAAAATGTTTGTTTACGTGATGTGTGTTGTTGACAGATTGATTTTTCTTTTTCAGGACTGCCGGCAACCTTTCAATGGTGGAAGTTTCTTTGAACACGAAGGCCAACCTTACTGTGAGCTCCATTACCATGCCAAACGCGGTTCCCTGTGCGCGGGATGTCACAAGCCAATCAGCGGTCGCTGCGTCACGGCTATGTCCCGAAAATTTCACCCCGAACATTTTGTCTGTTCGTTCTGTCTGAAGCAACTTAATAAGGGCACCTTCAAAGAGCAGAACGATAAGCCCTACTGTCACCCTTGCTTCGAGAAACTGTTCGCCTAAAATTAAAATGAACTGTGAAAAAAAAAAAAGAATTGGAAATGTTTTCTACTTTTCTTCTTCAGCCAATAGCCAGCTTTCCGATTGGAAAACTCTGCTGCAGTTTGTGTGTTTCTCCAAATGTTGACTGTGCTTTTGTTTTATGCTAGGCCGGCTCAAGTTATCCAAGGTTGTGTCAAGTATTTTTATGTGCATCGTGGGTTTTTAGCATTGCTGAAAATTTTGTAAGCCCTTAGTAGAAACTCAGTGGGGCTGATTTTTGTAACTCAGAATAATGTAACTGTTCATCGTAGTGAATGGTAATCTAAAAACCCACGAACTGTTTCAACTATGTTTATTTTGATTTTGGGGTTGCTTCATTTTTATTTTAATGTTATAATTTTATGAGGTGGCTCTAAATTTACTTACTCTTGCTTAATCGGTCAAGATCATTTTATTATACCAATTATGGGATTTTATAGCATTAAAAAATCGACCAACCCTTTCAGAGACATGATACATTAGAAAATTAACTTTTATATTATCCCTTAAAAAAATTTTTTTTTGCATTTCTTTTGAATCAGTATCCCCTTATAATTCTATATCATTTTCGAAATGTGTCATATATTTATGTATTCCCCTGCCATATTTTGACTAGTTCACAGGATTTTTAGGTATGAATTCGCTTCAAAATATTTATATATATCTGAATTCTTTATTCTTGCTTGTTCCCCTAAATGGATGATCTGAATGAAATGTTTGCTGTTTTTTGGCATTGTTGCAAATATGTATGATTGCACTGTATATATTTGAACTTGGAAAAAGATCACTTTTCTTTAAGTTTGATGAATAGGTATTGCTTCGTTGTAGATCTTTATTTTAAGAATGTATAGATTGTATAAAATCCGAGTTTTCGAATCCATTTTTCCTTACAAAATGGCTACAGTATTATCTCTCTTAACCGGTGGAAACAATTTCTTACCTATTTCAGGTAAAAAATTTTGGCAGACAGTTCGCTGTATTGAAATTTCACTAGTTGATGATGCTATCTGTAGCAATTTCATGAAAGTTTTATTAGTCTGTTAATCTATCTGTCTGCTTTAATTACATAAATTTGTAGATATTGAAAAAGTTACATTACTGAACTTACTTTGCAAAATATATTGCACATTTTTCGTTTGATGTCGTAACACTGAAAGTCTGCCTATTTACGATCTGGGCTTACAGGCTTAAACATCATATTTAGTTTCTTGTCCTGTATAGGTACCACTGTTTTTATATCTTCTTTAAATTAAATGCCGGTTATAAGAGATTTTGCTGTATTTCTCGAAGTATGGTTTATTTTTATTGACTAGTTTTGAGGCTTTTTAAGTGGCCATAAAGCAAATCCAGATATTCTTCTGAAGAACTTCTGTTTTTTTTTCTAATTGTGTTTATTTTGATAATAAGTAATATGAGAGAAAATGCAGTATGGTAGTGATAAAACCATGCACTGAAGCCTTTTTATTTTCAGTAAAGTGAATAAGATGGTTGTTTGCTTAATTCAATAATACAAATCTTTTTCTTTGGGAATGCGATGTGGTGTTTTAAATATTAATATTTTGAATATTTCTGAAAATCGCCCACTTAAGTTTTGTCTCACAGTATGTATGTGTTGGCCTTGTGAAAAATTTGCAGTCGTTTAAAAATGTGCAACTATTTGTCTGACTTATTTAGCGGTGTATAAATGTCATTTGTCTGTTATGTTTCTTAAAAGAAAATATATTTTCAAAAAATTACTGAATAAGTGTTTACTTCTTTTTGGGGGAAGTGCAGAACTTATTTGTCATTTTCTTGCAGTTTGCAAACTTAACCATAGTAGACAATCAGAATATTTTCATTTTATTTTATCTCAGTGCCAACAGCCATCATATATCGTAATTAGTTATTTAACTCTTAGCAATTTTAATTGATTGAAACAATTTGACATATGAGTAAACTTGTAAATAAGATCTTTAAGTTTTCAATTTTATTCTTAATATGCTTATACAGTTTCTAGTTATTAAATCAACACCGAGGTAACTGTCCTAATTGTGTTGTTAATAATCAAAAAGAAATTATTGTGTGAACAAAATTTTTCTTTTCAATTAAGTATGAATTTTTCATGCATTCATATATGTATCAAAGTTATTACACATAAAAATGATTCATCGTCAGGTTTATTAAATGCTTACTTATATGCCATGATTTATCTAGTGAATGGTTTATTGCTTTGATAATGGTTGTTATCCTTGTTGATCTCTTTTAAAGAAATGTACTCTAACAATAAAGACTTTGTTTTTAATTTCTTGTTTCTGTCATTAAATAGTTTGGACACATGTAATTAAAATCTGATAATCTTTCCTACACATACATTCTTAACAACTGTAGTTCCAGACATGTTCTCCCAATACTTAAAAAGCAAGTTTTCCATTACATGAAAAGCTTTTGGGCGGTCGCATTACTAGTGGCAGATTATGTGCTGTTTTTGTTTTGTGTGACAAACTGTTTTTGTTCACTGTACGGTAACACCATTATTATGTAACTAGAAAAATAACCTGTCATGGTATGACGGGTGCAAATTGCCTCTTCATTTGAGAGAATTCCCGTCAAATTTGACGTGTTTAAATAGATATATATGCGAGAGAAATGTTTAACATTGATTGAAAACAAATAAAATAAACATACGTTTTATGACAAGAAATATATTTTTTTAATTACAAATTATTTACATATTTCTTTTACAAAAAACCTCTTGGTCTAAAAAAAAATCTACTAGTTATAATCTAGATAGATGGAAAATCTAGTTTAAAAACAAAGCACTTCTCTGCTTGTCAAACGTTGCCAAAAAATATTATCAAATTATATCACGATTGCAATAAATAATCAGATGCATCGTGGCGTCCAAACTATATCACGTGGATGATATACCACTGACGTAATTTACTACTTTCTCTTAAAAAACGAAAATTAATTCGAAATATATGATTAATGTAATTTAAAATTTCTCAGGAACTATTGCTCATAGCGAGATAAATTTTATATTAATCGATAGCAAATTTCATTTCACTATTTTAGAGCTATTAAATTTGAAATTAGAACGACAATTACTCTTTTAAATTTAAAATTACTGAAATTTAGGTTCTCTAACAATAAAATAATGCTGTTCTATGGCGCGAGTTTTATTGTTGGTGACGTCAGAGCGTTACCAAGAGATCTGGGCTATTATATTAGTATAATACATTAGAATCTCTCTTAGCTGGTAGTAACGGGACTTTGCCTGACCAGAAAAGAGGTTTTTCATGATAATTGGATATTTGCTTCTAGAACTTGCCTGTTAATGTTTTCTGATGCAAATTTGTAGAAATTACAGCTCACGAAATCCGTTGATCATATTTTTTGCGTCTGTCGGCAACAAATTATTAATTTGTAAGAAATATTGTGATTTCTTCATCTTACACTCATTCATTTTCGAGGAAAAGTTTTTTTACACCAGAACGAATATAGTAACAGGCTATGACTTTGAAGTTATGCCTAACATGGAGGATGCTACCGTTTCTGTTTTATAAACAAACCGATCGTTGCCATCGGCAAAAGAGAAATTAATCTCTTTTCTGTGCCACGTACCTTAGCGTTTTATATATAGAGAGATATTAATGAAATGATTTATTTCTTTTCATCATGCTGTTTACCACGCAAGCTGCATTATTATTTTTGCGTATAAGCTGAATATTTGTTTTTCGCTTTTCTGTTGAATATTTAAACCATTAAAAAGTTGCGATGACATTTTTAATTTCATTCAAACATTTTACTTATTCAATAGCTGATAACTATTACCTGAGATAAATTTGAATATATCCCCCATTTAATTATAAAGTTTTCAGTGATAGAATCGGAGAACTATACAAAAATTTAGACTTCGTAAGTTTGTTCAGCAATGCATTCATTAACTCGAACAAGCTAAAAAATAATTTTTTACTTCATTTGAAACATTTTTCCAGTTGGAAGTTTATGCCTATTTCTAAAGCTGGGCATTCAGCTCCGCTCCACACCATTTGGAGCGCATCGTTCTAAAACACGTCCTCAATTTAAAAAAAAAAAGGATGAGAATTGCCGTGGTGTGGTCGAAATGTTTGGATTTTCATCTGGTCCCGTTTTCCACTCGGTGCGCTCGGCCATAAAATTGAAATACAACCGTGGGTAAGGGGGAGCGAGCCTCTCTCACAAAAGTGAAAACCACAAAATGGGGTAGGGAGAGTGAAGCTCTCTCGGGAAAGCGGGGTGGAAGTTCCCGTTTTGAAAGAGAGAGGAGATGTGGGCACAGTAGCCCTAGGGGACTGAAGTGACCGGTCTGCATGGAACCTCCATGAATGACCCGCCTAAATGGATGGGCTTGACCCGCTTCAAATGGCGTGGAACGGTCCAACCATGGATGTCCAGCTTAACAGTTTAGAAATTAGCTGTTGGTCCACGATTAGAGTGGACGCCCTGTGTATAAAGCCGCGCATACATTTGCGAGCAGAACACATTTCGAACTGTCCACGAACCGCTCGCGAGCAGCTATGGACGGTGTTTGCGGCGAACCGATTCCTGTCGGTTTCTTCGACGAACTCTGATGGATTCGCAGTTCTAACTGGAACATGTTCGAGTGTAGTTCGTCGTTCCCCGCAAACCTTTAAGGTCAAATCGACAAATAAAGGAGTATTTTGTTTTTATGCTTGTTGATTTTTTCCCGCCATTTTTCTTCTAATTAGGAAAGGTCAGGAGAAGATTTACTAAGACTTATAGAAATTTACAAAACCAAATCTTTGCACAGCGAGACCCGAAATATATTTTTATATAACATTACATAAAACATTTAAAGGAATTGCAATCAATCCTGGAAGTAATTGTGATCAAATGAACATTGCGTGTATACAAGCTAGATGGATGAATTTCAATATATGATCTTCACACCGAAATTATAAATTCGGTTCGGTAAAATTGAAAACCGTATCAACGTTTGGACCAAATCCGTTAAACGGGCTATCTGTTTGTCGGTGTGTACGGGAACACAATAACTCAAAAACGCAACGAACTAGATAAATGAAAGTCTGAATGTGGTCTTAAGGTCTATATCAAACTAAAATTACATGTTTATAACAAGACTTGGACCTAATAGGCCAAAAGAAATATGCACTGTTTTCCAAATTTATAATCGATTATCTTCATTATGCGACGAGGCTAAACACAAAAAATCCCGCTGGTTACTATTGGCAATAAGCCAACACATATAAGCTCATTATATTGAAATTTGGATTTTCTGATTTTCGATTTTTTTTTTTTCTCTTGATATATTCTTTGAAGATTCTGTTCCATCTACGATGTTAAAAAAAAAAAAATCTCATCTTACTGTTTCAATACAAGGTGTTTAACTGGGTTGACATTTATAAAACTTTCACAAGTATCAATTTGAATTCAAGTTTTTCTTTTTTTAATTTCATGTTTATGTATTATTAATTTTATTTTATGTAACTTGTTTAATGTGTAGTATTAATTTTATGAATCTATCTCATTGATGAAATTGAACATATGAGAAATTTTTGTTTTTTGTGCTTAAATTTGCAAGTCTATTGTAACTAATCGCAAGTAGATGAACCGTTAATTTTTTTACTATGCGTGGGATTTTCACTTGACTGGCGATTAAATTTTCAGAATTCTTTTTTTCAAGTTTTGATCTTGGACAGTGACGAATTCCAGGGTGTTATCGAACTGCACTCCCCCCAGAGCTAAATCAAAATTCTTGATTTTATTTAAAATCACTACAACTGTTTGTTCTTGATCTATCCTATTAAAATTCGAAGGTAAACAAACATATGTATCTATGTCCTTCTATCTTCTCACGAACCGCTGAATCCTGAAACTAGCCGTGAGTACCAAAAGATGGAAAATAATCCAAGGAATCCATTTTGACTATTTAAATTCCGAAATTGTAATTAGTTAAAAAGATATTAATTAAAAACGTCAAAATGAATGAATTCACGTGCTGCCATCTATTGGCAGCATGGTGAATTCATTCACGGCGGATTCTTTTTTCCCCTATTATTAGTTTTCACATTCGGTGCTGCATTTTTTTTATTTATTTAACGGAAGTTGGTATTTCTTTTTGAGCGAGCTTCTGTGTTTGGATTTATTAACAATGGGAAAAAATCATTTTCATGCTTTTTTTCTTTCTTTTTTTGTATTAAAGTGTTTAACTCGTAACGTTTATTAGGAAAAGTAAGTGACAATATCTGTTGATTGTAGAGAAAAGCGGAGGCGGAGCATATGAAAATATATGGATTCCAAGGTCTCACGTGACCTCACTTCTCTCCGCCCGGGAATATCCTATTATTCGTGTAGTCCGTGCAACGCCGGGCCACACAGCTAGTTTTCATTTAAAAAAATAAATAAATTCGTGACAGCATTGCTTTCTGGCTTGACTTTCCTACTTTTCTAATCATTCCACTTGTACTTGTAGCGTTGACGGAGTTGAACACATTTTTTTGGCTAGTAATTTCATTGTATTTTTTATTAAATTATCAAAAGTATTGTAGATTTATGATTCTTATTGTCAGCTTAGAAAAGTCTGTCAAGTTAAAGTGTTCTAGTTTGCATAAGCCATGAGGTTTGACAATCGTCACTACGATACAAAATTTTTATGACCTCAGCCCCGCCCCCCCCCCCCCATCCCGACCCGAATCCTGGATTCGCCACTGGTCTTGGAGAACTAAGTTCAGGTTATAAATCAGTGTAACTTCTAAGTGCGTAACAGATTTAGTCCATTCGATGCATTTCCACTAATTGTGTTTTTGTAAAATGTAATTGCTTTGATTTTTTTTACAAGATTTAACGTAATTTTTCCATGGACTACTAATGCTTGCGATGTTGGATGACCCGGTTGATAAGGTCTGGGTTTCGGCTCGAAACCCGAATGCACCGAAGAACCGCCGTGTATGTGGGCCTGGTGCACGTTAAATCTGACTTCGAGTGTCAAACGTCTCCTCCCCCCCCCCCCCGGGGGGGGGGGGGGGAAGTTCGAAGAGGAGAGCGCCGGTTCAGGTGTCGTCCTCATCATCTGACCACGGTTCAAAATTTCGAAGTCCGTCCTAAAATAGCTCTCGTGTTGCTTCATAATGGGACGTAAGTATCATTAAACCAAAACCAATGCTTCAAGAGAGTGAATACATGCTATCTGCAAACATGCAGTTCTGCACCAAACGTAACTTTTTTCTCATTAATAGTATATCATTAGCCAATTTATTCTTGTTAACTATTACTACCTAAAATACAGGATTATTCAGAATAAATTATAGAATTTCATAATTTTATATTAATTAATTGAACTAAATTTTAAGGCAATATGTTTTGCATCTAATAAAATTAATGACTTTGATTTTTAAATTCGATTGTATGATAATCATTATATACTTTCCATAGACATTGTGTATAATACCTAGCCATTCTATAGAATGACAAATGCTATTTAGGCAAAGTATGAAAAAGATCATAAGGCTCTATTATTTACAAGACGTGCATTCCTCAAAAATGCAAATGTTATTTTGAAAAAAAAAAAATTGCCATAAAAAATCTTTTATTCAAAATACGTAAAGTAAATTGAAAGTTACACATATTGAAGTTTTTGTCTTTTTTAGTAAAGAAAAATAAAATGTAAACCTACATGTTACATCAAGGAAGGAAATAATTTTATTTTGATTTGCACTTAATTTTATTTCTTATAAAATCGAATGGACGATTTCTTTCATACTTTGCCGCTTTGTCATTTGTGTTTCAATAGAATGCCTAGGAAACGTGCGTGCCTTCCAGTTTTCTGCATTCTATATTCCGGCAACATGTGGATTGATTTGAACTTCCAATTTTCTTTAAAGTATTTTCTGTAAAGCATGGTTCTTTCAAGGCATAATTGCGACTCTTTTTATGTTAGTAAATAATATACGTATAAAAAATTAAATTAAATTTGACTACGATAAAAAAAATCTTCACATGGTGTCATGAAAACTTCAATTCAGCAACAAAATCTCATTAGAAACTTGATATTGTTCTTTTTTGTTAAGTATATATTTTAATTTTATTGTTCATACAAATTAAGCATATAAAATATTTGAAGTCCAAGCATACTGCCTGACGAAAGAAAAATGATAATTTATATGTAAGAATGTTTTAAATCACTTATTTTTACTTTAATAATTATATCTTATGATTATAATTACGGCTATTGTAAAATTCAAAATAGATAATTGAATTGCAGTGTATTTTGTTAACTTAAAAAAAGGAAAATTAAATAAATTTCAGCAAAAAAAAATGATTTTAGACTCAATTTTCAAAATGCATATTTCACAGTTCGAGTTGCAAACTTCCGGTCTCAAAAATTTTATTTTGATAAATATAATTCTAAAAATGGCTTTTTACGAAAAAAAAGTAGCCGAACCTTCCGTAAAGCATCCTACTATCATTTTGTTTGCGATAAGGAAACACGTTTAACGATTGGTAACAGGAGCTTATTCACCCACCCCTCTTTGCTTATTCACGCGTAAACGAAATTACCCATATACGATTACAACTACATAGTAATACGCATGCGCTTTGATGATATCGTCAACGTTGTGTACAGAGAAAATTTTCCAAGATTCAGTCAGAGCGCATGCGTACAACGTTTTTTCAACTCTGAGAAGGCAATGCAGGGTAACAATATACGTAGGCAAATCGCTTTAGCCGAGTTGCGATCAGCGACATCTAGTGTTAGAAGTCGACGTAAAAAACTTTTAGACGACCACGTTAACTCTTAAAGTGGAAAAGTAAGACAATTAGAATGAAAACGAAAATGCAAGCTTTAAAATAATTTCAGGGGGACTGCAACTCTGCAGCCCTAATGGATGTTTTTTAAAACAGAGACAAAGATCATCTTTGCAGCAAAGTTGTTTTGCAATCGTGCTATGAACTTGTCATGTCCAGGGGTGGCGCCAGAGGGAGGGCCGGGGGGGCCCCCGTCGGGATGCTGTGTCCCCCCCCATCGGTGAAATTTTTGTACGGGGTATTCAACCGTAGTTGATAAATTATAATTTGGAGAAAATTTGAGACCAAGGGGTCTATTCTGGTACCCCCCAATTCATTGCATTCGGCCCCCCATACCGGAGGGCGGGCCCTCCTATGGGGGCGGCCGTGCCCCCCCCCCCGTCGGGCAAACTCTTGCAGCAATTTCGCTACAACATCGACGCTTCAACTTTGCCATGACAAGATAATCGGCCTTATTCACCATCCATGGTTAAACCATGATCAACGGTTAAATGATGGTTCTGCTATAATAATGCGAAAGGTGACCGAAATGCATTGACAAATGTGTACTTTATTGGGTTGCTATATTGGCATGGTATCTCAATTTCTCTGTTGTTGGCGATTTTTAAAATTACCCTCAACCTTCGAGCCAAACGAGTTTCTCGCCAACTCGCCAGTTAGGGGATACATCCAGCCGATCATTTCGGTCAGCATTCACTTGTTCGTGTAAATTCCCTTTTAACCGCTGATCAGGATTTAACCATGGATGGTGAATAAGGCCGAATATCAAGTAAAAATCAAACTTGTGCTGCAAATGCCCGTGCTATCTGGGAAGACTGGTGGTGAACGAGCGATTTCGTAACTTATCTGCAAAGATCGAGAGCATGAAACGAATTGCGTTACTAATAAATTTTTTCCTGGAATTTTCATTATTTATTTTATTTTTGAGGTTTATGGGCCCTATGTAACTAGTTAAGAAAGGGCGACATGTCGCAAGTTCGCTCCGTGGTGTAAAAGTTGCAGCTACGCCACTGGTCGGAAGCAGTAGGTAAACATCTAAACCAGATAAAACAATATGGATGCACCCATGAATTTAAATTGTTTATATCGGCATTTCTAATATTTGATTTGATGTTAACTGAATATGGAGATGCTTAAACACTTGAAAGAAAAATCTCAGAAGAGAAGAAAACTTCTAGTTCAACAGGTTAATTAAGCTATACTCAAATTTTAATAATATTATACATTCTTTTGTTTATTCGATGCTTTTGTTGTAAAAATACTTCATAACAAAAGGTTGTAAATATACTGCGGAGACGGCGCGATTAGTGCAGAAATTAAAAGTAAGATGATGTTGATTAAATTTGAAGAAGAGGAGCACAAATGCTTCATAAGAAGGATTGTTAACAAATAAATGATGCAAATAATTTTTTGGCACTTCCATTTAAATTTACCATAAAAATTTATTATTCGGTATCTTATTTTTGCTTTCATTTGAAAAGTTAGTTCATTGAGCATTTAGAAAAATCATTATAGGGTTCTGCTATACAGTTTCTAACTTCTTTCGAAGTTTAAATTTTTGTGTTTAAAGGCAGTGATTAAACATTTTTATATCAGCTATGTAATAAAAATAAGAATTATGAAATGAAATTAACAAAGAATGGTAATAGCGGTCTACTCGTGGAGCATTATTAGATCTCCAACCTATCCAGCTTTTTGGCTCTCTGGCCTCCCTCCTGTCACATTATGCTGGATAGTTGTAATTCTAATTTTTATTAAAATACTGGCAGTACACGCACGGCGTTTCCCGTGGATTCAGGACTTCAATAAAATGGGAAAAAAGAATGCCCACAATGACATGAAAAAGTTTTGGAAACAAAAGATACACCTCGGATTGTAGAAATGCATGCTGGGAATGAAAGCATATGACGTCACCCGCCGTGAGGAAGGTCACTCGTCCGGAGAAACTCTCGTTAAATCTCGCTAGCAAAAAAACTGTTTGAATTGATGAGGGAAAAATTAATTAAAAAAAAAACAAACAAAAAAAGATATTTTAACCATTCTTGTTTTAAATCTGACAGAAACGTTCCAGTTATAAGCTGAAAAAACATGAAAATTATAGAGATGTTAGAACGTCAGATGCGATAATTTGAAGAAATCTTTATACCATAAAAGTGACTTATTTTTTCAAAAATTTCTCAAAATTCAGTAAATTACGTTAGACATACAAAACAAACTTCATTAGAACGGAAATTGTTTGTTCTTTCCGATGGTGTAACTGTTTTTATCGTACAATTATTCGAAGCCATGCTATTGAGAAATGAGTGCGAAAAATCACTCAAAACAACACAAGATATTAAATAAAAAAATTCTAGTTTAAATTTTAAAATTCCGGCTTTGAGGTGCATTCAATCACCATTGCGACTACCTGTGTGCCAAATTTCATGACTGTAAGTGCGATAAATTGTTCTGGACATTGCAGACACACGCACACAAACATTGCCTTTTATAAGTATAGATTGATACCTTTTTGGT
>BGPR01005376.1:0-29386 GCA_013235015.1 Araneus ventricosus
CATATTGTAATGATTGTTACCTTTCATATTTAAGTAGTTACAATAGTGTAATTGGCAGTTATAAAAGTGTTTTGAGCTTTATTGGAAAAGAAAGTTTTCATTTACTTTTATATAATAACTTACGTTTTTGATATAAAAGTGATTACTAAAAGTTTAGTACTTTTGTCACATGCTTAAAAAATATAGGGGCAATTGTGAAAATTAACGAAAAAGTTTATCAAGATTCCTTCCGAGAAGAAAGCGATGAAATAGTAACAGAAGGGGGAAGCAATATAATAACAGATATGGAAAAATGGTTTGAGCAACCTTGGTCAGCATCTGAATAGATGATGGGCATGTGCAAAATTAAATTTAAAATATAGCTATGTTCTTTTAAAATTGTGATAAACTAAGAAATTTTCTTTAACAAAATTGTAAGAAAATTAAACATGTTTTTTTTTTCATTTTAAGCCGAGTTAGAGTTTTTTATTTGAATTAAATCCTAAAATTTTTAAAACTAGATTTTTATACCGTTATACGTTTTGTAAAAAAAGAAGAAAATAAAAATGGGGGGTTGCAGTTTGCTTACGTAATTATAAGAGGGGGTTTGCGATTTGCTTATTTTTGCTGACAAGGGGGAGGAGGGTCAAAAATTACCAAAAACCTGCTTACGTAATATTTGAACGGCCCCTAATAATCTGCTTCAGAATATCAAGAAATTAGAACAATTACTAAATCCAGGCGTTATGGTTTATGATACTTGTCGCCATATTGGCCCTTTTTCTATACTTTTAAGTAAATACTTAAGTTTTAGAAAAAGATTCATTTAACTTTTGAAAATTATTTTCTGAAGAATCTTATATATTTTTCAGTTTTATTATAAGTCGAATATAAGTTCCTCATTTTATTAGATTCCCAGATATGATTGTTTTGAATATAATTTAATTTCGTATGCAGATTTATAATAATATGTAGATTTATGGAAAAATAACTTGACCTTCCGGATTACTTCGGACAGTGGCTAATTCCGATTTGATCTTCCCTACTACTCAATGTCTAGAACAGCTGGGGTTACATTTCAAGAAGTTTCTTTTCTTTATACATATAAACTAAATTTGAATATACATTGGGATAGTACTGGACACAGTTGGATAATCATATGACCCCACTGAAATTATGGGCCGATCAGTTCCAGCATGAAGCTGAGTAATTGCTGCTTATTGGAGGAGGTTAAGGGGATGTAGATGTGTAGTGACCAGACGCCAATCTTGAGGGAGGAGAATTTGATTCATTATATTAACGTTTCGTGTCGAATCAACAATAGGACTATTTTGGAACAAATCTTGTAATTTTAAACCATGAAGGCATGACGAGAAGGTCCTCTCCAAACTTCCATACCACATCGAAGAGAAAGATGTTTGACACTCGACGCTAATTTTTGATGCATTAAGCTGACACACACGCTGCGAGTTTTGATAGAATCGCGTTTCGAACGTGGAATTCTCCAGTCCATAGGCACAGTTCTTCTTTTATTGGAAGGGGGGGGGCGTCTAGAATATAAAGTATTGATGCGTTTAATTGAATGCTTATTCTACTAAATATGACGGGAAGTTCGCGGAAAGTGGTATTCCTCTGATGCCATGTACACTTGCCACGCCATTGGTTGCCATGACATCAGTCTGGCAATTCTCCTGCCAGTTTATGTGCTTTGTTTCCAAACGTTTGACCTATTCTTAGAACATGATCTCTGTTAAAAATGGAAGGGTTAATTTTATCCGATATTACAGTTTTACACCTGCAGAAACGGGGCAATTTGCAGATGATCCCTCCCCGTTGCGATGCTAATATCGCTAAAACCGTTCCCATCCACGCAATCGCGGCGAAGTCCGCCGATAAACAAGAGTCCGCGTTAGTGGTCTCAAAGCCTTATTTATTAAAGTGACGTTTTCTCGCTTAGAAGCTAAAAGCTGGGCAGATTTTCTCATGTTGCTAAATAAATAGAAAGGCCGGGAGAAAAAGTAACGCCAAGAATTAAATTACCCAGCTCTCTGCTTTTAAATAATTTGGCGCGATAACGTTGTTTTCGGTGAATTATTCAGAGTTGGGTGTCATGTAAAACATGTTCCAATCGCCATATTTCTCTTGGTCGGGTACTAAAAGCTAGGAGTAGTGTGCCATGGGTATAAAATTGTGCATCCTAGATATTAACGAGCCTCGAACGCTTTCGCCTGTTTAGTAGAGAGTTCTGTTTTGGTAATAGTTTCCCGAGTTGGAGAGTTCTATGCAAAGGATTAATGTGGCGATTGTGGAGCGCGAAGGCCATTTGGTATAAGTGAATGTGCTTCTCAAAATGACATAAAAACGAAGCGGGGTTAGGTTGAAAAGTAATATTTAGGTGTACAACACTGCACAGCCAATATGAAAACGACAAGATAATATTATATAGAAAGCGAGTAGGGTAGACCGGGGCTAGTTGGGCCGTTTTTCCTCTTTAGAAATTTTTCAGAAGGGAATTCAAAATATTAAAAAAAAATTGAGCTGAAACTATTAGTGAACCTTCAGAAATAATTCGCCATAGTAATAGTAATGAATATTTAACTATCAATATTAATTTTAAACCTCCAACTTTTGCCAACCTGCCCCAGCTGCAGGGTAAGTTGAGCCACTACTAACATGAAGCGACTATCACAAAACATTCTTCTATATTATTACACGTTATTAATTTAAGTAACGTAGTTGTGTTATTATCCACATTTAGTGTATTATATGCAAATTTTGTGCATTTCTATTCAATAGAAACTGAGATACAGCTTTTATGGTCATCGTCATATAGTATTGTGTAATTATAATAAAAATTGAGTCCGCATGGTTTTTCATAACAAGTATCTTGCATAATAAATCTGTTACAATTCCATCCCACATATTCGGAGATATTTCTATAACGCACATCCTGATAAACCCTGTGTAGCCGTGCGGGCCAACGTGCCCAATGCGAAATGGCCCAACTATCCCCATATCTCCATTTTTGTTCCTAATGAATATAGAGATTTCTTCTGAAAGCATTTCGATAAGAAGGAAAGTGGGACAATACACACTTGTCTGGACTGACAGCAGTATATACGGGAGAGTTTTAAAAATATTGCGATTGGGCCAACTAGCCCCGGTCTATTCTATACACTTTCTACCTCTTTTTGTGACAGCTGGGACACAAAATTTGATACATATCTTCAAATTTAGTGCTGCAAGTGTAAATATGATGTACTAAAATTCATCGATCCTGCTTGTTACTCTTTTAAGCTATCCCGTTCAGTGGCGTATTTTGTCAATATGAGGCCATAGGCGCAAAACTGATTTGAGGCCCCCTCCCCTTACCCATGCCTCAAATTCGCCGTCGGCTTAGTGCTATGATGTTTGTCAAATAGGTTTTGAGGCCCCCTACCCTACTCATATCCAATGTTGTAAATTCACCGTCGGCATAGCACTACAATATTGGTCGAATAGGTTTTGAAGCCCCCTCCCTTTACCGAATGTCGCTAATTCGCCATCAGTTTGCACTACTGTGTACGTCGAAGGGATTTTGAGGCCCCCCCCCTGGATTTTCGAGGCAAGAGGGGACCTCTTCTAACGCCTGTGCGGAAAACCGCCACTGATCCCGTTCACTTACACACGAATAGACTTACCGTCAGATATAGTCAATGCGAATACGAACAGACATAACGTCAGATAGGATGTGGTCAAAAATTGGCATATATCTACAATTTTAGTTATAAAACTGTAAGTTAAAAAACTACATGCCAAACTCACCCATCTAGTTTTGTTGAGTTATTGTGAATGACGAATGGGGATTAATCAGCAGACAGTACTCATTTTTTGGGTTGCCCGGTCACGCCATGTATTGTTTCGGAAACCTGACTTTCAGTCACCAGCGATAATTTCGTTTAGGATGAGAAAGTGTGTATTTTATATTCAAAGAAAGTAAATATTAAATGACAGCTCAGCTTATGCCGGGTTCCTTTTGTCATGGAAAAAATAAATACTCTGAAAAATAAAAAAAAATATTTTTTTTTTTCTATCCGGGGGTTTTGCTCCACCCCCTTCTACTTGTCGGCGGGCATGCTCATAGGCTTTTCTGATAAAGAAAATTGAAAGCATAGCGATATGAACATTTTCCTGATTATTTTTTTTAAGTATTTTATTTTTAAGATCCTAGAAAATAAATAGTTATGTGTGAAACTAAGCATGAGCGGTGATAACTTCTGTTTACATTTAACACGTAATAAGTAACTAGTACTAACTAGTAACTATACTAAAAGTAACACGTGTGTAAAACACAGATTTGTTATTTGTGCACATATCAAAATAACATTTACGAACGATGGACTAAAAATTAATTTAGACAAATATTATTTTCTTTCACTTAAGATGAGGATACCATAAGCGTGAAGAGATATTAGCAAACATATAAGTATGGAGATTTATATATTTCATGTAAAAATATTTAGATTTCAAACGAAAACAGAAAGATATGGATGCGGGTATTAACTAGGAGTATTTTTTATACAAAAAAGGATAAATAAATTAATTTGAAAAGCTCAAAATATGCCTAATGTGTAAATATTTTCGATCATATTAGTTGTAAATATTTTTATACGAAAAAAGCGATAGTGTAAAAGCATATTTATAAAATGTGTAAATATTTTCGAACACATTTTATTCATGAAACTGCTTTTAAAAATATTGAAATTTTCATGGCGTAAAATATGAAGTAAAATCTACCATAATCAAAATGTACGAACATTAAATCCAGTTTATTTAAATTTTTGAGGTAAAAATAAAAAATACGAAGAAATATTTACTATTATACCTAATAAACATAAAATTTGGAATGTCCCTTATGATTAGAAATTTTATGGCCGCTTTTCTACTATATTTAAATTTGCATTTAAACACATACTATTATTATTTTCAAAAAGTTAAACATTTTACATGTTACTAAAACAAAAATGTGAAATTAATGTTTTAAAAAACATATATGGTTTAAAAACAACAAATGAATCTAATCGATTTTTTATAATAAATAAATTTGCTTACATTTTAAATTAAAATTTCCTTTTAATATAAAGGCATTTAATGGAAAATGCATTTGATTTTTCAATACTGAATTCGGTTTTTCGATAATGTTTGCAGATTTAATTTATAATCTTAAGGTTCCGAAGCATTAGAATGTTTATTTATTAAATTTTATCTAAAAGTGCAAATGTTCTATGAGCATATTTTTTTTATGTTGGTTGAAAGTTTAATATTAAAAATAATAAGTAAGACTATATATATATATATATGCATTATACTTTATATTACTAATCCTTAGACATGCTACCTCACAAAAGAATATGTCATACACAGGTGTATTGAAACATTCCGACACTGGCTTTTTAGTGTAAAATAAAAAATAGCTGTAGAGGTTTCTTTGGAACTTTTGTTTGTATAACCTTAATAGGAAGTTTGCCAAGTGTTAACGCTGAATCAGCATCCGGATACATTTT
Source organism: Araneus ventricosus (assembly GCA_013235015.1). Classification (NCBI taxonomy): domain Eukaryota; kingdom Metazoa; phylum Arthropoda; class Arachnida; order Araneae; family Araneidae; genus Araneus; species Araneus ventricosus. The sequence continues at coordinate 5,523 of BGPR01005376.1, forward strand.
GGTGTATGTTTTGTGATCACGTGCCTATAGTAGTCTCCGATTATGACAATCACATTCTCTTTTGCAATCTTTATATGTATAGCCTTATAATGTTGTTTGCCAAGAGACAACGCTGAATCAGCCTGAATCAGCATCAGAATACATTGTGATGGAGGTTTTGTGATCACGTGCCTATAGTAGAGTCCGATTATGTTAATCACATTCTTTTTTGCAATCTTTGTATGTATAGCCTTATAAGGTTGTTTGCCAAGTGACAACGCTGAATAAGCATCAGAATACATTATGGTGGGGGTTTTGTGATCACGTGCGTATAGTATTGTATTCTCCAATTACGTCAATCACATTCTTTTTCGCAATCTTTGTACGTATAGCCTTATAATGTTGTTTGCCAAGAGACAACGCTGAATCAGCATCAGAATACATTGTGATGGAGGTTTTGTGATCACGTGCCTATAGTATTGTATTCTCCAATTACGTCAATCACATTCTTTTTCGCAATCTTTGTCTGTATAGCCTTATAAGGTTGTTTGCCAAGTGACAACGCTGAATCAACATCAGGATACATTATGGTGGAGGTTTTGTGATCACGTGCGTATAGTAGCCTCCGATTATGTCAATCGCATCTTTCTAAAGAAACGACGATGAATCGAAGATACCCTGATGTAAATACAGCGATATCCACCACTCATTATCGGTCTGTAGAATTATTCTGGGAACTAAATTGCAGACACCTTCCAGATATTAGCCTTCCAAAACAAATTCTGCGATATCATTTGTCCACTCTTCTATCAATACAAAACCCTGTGATGCTTTTAGGCAAGAACATACAGAATTATGGCTGAAACTTTTAGATACATGCACGAAAATTTAACAAAGGTTACCAAATATTTCTGAAAACGTATAGATCTGGAAACTGATAGAATTGAGAAAAAATATTATTAGAAACTGTAAACAAGCATATCTCAAAAAAGCAAAGTATTCTTCCCTCGTCTTTCTCTTATACTTCCACAATATGACGCAGTTTCAGTCAAGCTTCACAGTAAAGAGTGGTCATAAATTCTTGAACCCATTTCAAAAATTTAAAAAGACTAATAATGTTACAACTGCGTTTTTTTCAATGAAAGAGCAAATAATTTTTTTTCCAGATAGGTGACTTACCATTACGGTATTCTGAATTTACTACAGCTAGAGATTTCCATACGCAATAGCTACCGATCAGCAAAAGCCGATGCGCGTTTTCTAATTTCATTTCAGTTTTTCTTGAATATCTCGAACACTATTGAGTTTGAAAAATTAAAGAGTTTCAAATTTCCAACAAATAAGTGTGTTTATTTTTCTTATGAAATAATAGTTTCACAGATAATGGCTCTGAAAAATGGGAGATGTCCAATAATTTATGAGTACCCGAATCACCTTAACGGCGCGTTACCTATCTGAAAAAAAACCACTTTAAAATGTGCTTTCATTAAAAAAAAATCCGTATTTTTAACGTTATTAGTTTATTATTAATTTTTGAAATGGGTCCGATAATTTATGTCCACCTTGTATAGTGAAGAGAATTGGGTATGCATTTTTCGACGCCTCCTTTTAATTTATTGGGTCCAAAATATAACAGATATGCCATGTTGATTCTAAGACCAAATAAAAAACTTCATTTATGCAGCTCTTAACACTTTTGAGATATCGTGTTAACATTATACGTATAGACAAACTGAAAGACAGTCTAACTTTTGATGGATTTGCTCCAGAATCTGACTGATATGTTCATTTTTAGGGTAAATATCATTTAAAAGTATTCGTCTCTCTTGTTTGCCGAGCTTTTATTTATCGCACTCACATTGCCCGCTTAGTTATCGCTTCAGAAAGCCGTACCTATCACTTTTGGACGAGTTTACTTCGCAGAGGGGTGATACGCAGTGAGTAAGAAGGGTACTTTTCCGGAGATATTTGTTAGGTGCGTTTTTCTTTTAGTATTCTTTTCAGATGTTTATATTCATTTTCCCTTTGAATCGTACTATTTTGTTTCAATTCGAAAATTGTGCATTTCCTTAAATGTGCTTAATAAGTAAGTATCTCCTCCTCTATCTTTCATCTCACCCTTATTTTGGAGAAATAAAAACCGACTGGCGCAAGCGTAAAAGCGCGGAGGGTTTCGACATCCGAAAACGAATAGTACAGAAGAATAGACACCGACATACAATCAACCCAGTTATAGATTTTGTCCAGAATTTCATAAACATTAACAATTCCGGTGATAAAACACATGAGAAATTTAATCGATCCATCTCGTTGATATTCTTGATTTATCTTATTCGCGTGTACACGTATTGTCAGACAGACGGGGATTTTATCTGTTGACGGATTTATTCACAATCACAACTCTATAGTTTGATGTAAAGATCATATACTAAAAATCATTCGTCCTTTAGAGTTATTGTGATCATAGATAGATTTGATTCCAAAAATATGCTTTTCGGATAAAACGTGGCGATTTATAAAAATCTTGATGTTGAATTTCTTAACGATTTCTATATTTCTCATACAAAAATTAAAAAACAATTTTTGCATACGAATAGTAGTTTTTAACTAAGACACTCCTATGACAAAAATTCAAAATTCTTAACCTGTCTTTTAAAAGCAAACAAACCTTATGTTACGTAATTTTTTGCTTCCACAAGGTAACAATAAGTAACAAACAATTTCGAGTGTTAGATGCAAATTGCTTCTCGCGCACGAACCAGCTATTTTTCAAACAATACGGCTTTGTTCTTTTCCGATTATTACCAAACACTTTGCAAGAAAACGGAAGTTTTGTAGAAAGAAAAAAGCTTCTTTGGATAATGATAATAGCAATAACGCCCCTGTGAGAAAAAAATAAATAAAATAAAAATGAAAATGGAATGTAAAAAAGGAAAAACGGTGAAATATATTCTTCCAAAAATCCATTTCCGAAAGGGCTAGAATTTATTCTCATTTCCCGATTGTGGAGGATTCATCATCCCAGAAGCCATTTCATTATTAACTCTGGAAAGAGATAAAGGAAGAAAAAAATCGCATTATCAGCAGGATTCATCAGAGTAAATAACTTTAAAATACGTTTGTTACATAAAAGTGGTGTGGGACATCAGAAGAAGAGCTGGCCAAGTCATAGCCATTTTAAACCACAGAATTGAAAATAAATATGGCGTAGGACATAAATGTAGAAGCAATTATTGTACTTGCTGTTTTATGCAGCTCTTCTGTTCTGTATTATATCATCGATGCAAATGCAACCTATCTAATGTGAAAAATCACGTTTTTCAAATCCGCCTTCGAGGTTTTTTTTTCAGAAAATGAGGCGTATGATGGCAATATCTTTGACCTGAATTCTCTTTCCGAAATAAAGAATAGCAACTGCAATAGTAATTTCGAAAACCTTTAGTTTGCTGTTAGTGTTTCAAGCAGTGGCAAATCCAGAATTGGGTCTGGGGGAGGGCTGAGGTATAAAAAACTTTGTATCGTCGTGACGAATGTCAAACCTTATGGCTTATGTAAACCAAAACACTTTAACGTTACAGACTTTGTTCACCTGACAATAAAAATAATAAAGAACATTACAAACTTTCGACAATTTAATAAAAAAATAATGGCGGGAGGCTTTTTTCAAACAGGCGCTGACGTTAAAGGCGTAGAACCGCTTTACTCGCGTGACTCTTTTCCGATTTTCAATTTTTTTTTTGTAAATACTGTTGTTTCCCTTTATCTCTAAAATAAGACAGTTATGTTTTTAACATATGTAATTACCGAGATATAGAGGATCTCCCATACAACGTATTTTGAGGCGTTTTGGCCTGTGATTTAAATTCCTTCCTGAACCCCAATGGGAGGAACGTAGTCCTACGTTAAAACACAATGAAATAAGTAGAAAAAACATGTTTTCTACCGCGTCAGCGCTAAAAATAGGAATGGAATGACTCAAAAGCGAGAAAATTTTCCATCCTGACAAAAGCCAGGAAGAAATGTTGTCACATTTTTTAAAGGGAGATTAAGAAAAAACAGCTGTAGTGATTTTTAATAAAATAAAGATTTATGGTCTTGCTCTGGGTGCTGCAGCTCCATAGACCCCCCTGGATTCGCCATTGGTTCCAAGTCAATGTATCGGATAAATATCACGCATGCGATAGTTTGCATTTGTATCGATGATATATCCGGCTCTATAGGAAGCTCTTCTGCTCTTTACTATACAGGGTGCTCAGAAAGATCGTTTACAAGCTTTAAGGATAGATCAGATGTACAGAAACGAATCATTTTTGCAATAGAAAATGGGGTCGGAAACGTAAAGGGGTGCTGTTACAGAGAGCTTTTTGTCAGAGAATTAAATAAAAGAAAAGGTACACCGGATAAAATGTACAGCACAAATCAGATTGATTTTATTTTGTTTAGGTAAAGTTCTTTAAATCTTTATAAACGAAAGACAGCACATCAGAAAAAATAATTGAGATTATATTTTTATTTTCGTTTTTAATTTTATGAAGGTTAATACATTATTTGGTGTAAAAACGGGACTTCCGCTATTCGCAGCTACATTGCAGTAAAGCCTCAAATTTTTCGTATCATGTTGGAAGAAGATTTCTCTGTAGAAGTTTTAACATAAATATATCAGTGTTTTGCTAGATGTCAGAAGTTCCCTTTTTAAATGAAGCGTTTCGCATACCAATCACAATATTAAAAGATATCTCATTCGGTCTAATCACTAACGCAGTCTAACCTGTCTCCTAATTTTATGAAGGTGAATACATTATTTGGCGTAACAACGAACATATGCCTAACATGTCACTAAACCTAACTCCTCTAGGATATCACTAAAACATGCCTCCGACTTTAAAATTCAAATTTAGTTAATGAAGAGAAGCTTTTATTTCAATTCACCATCAAAGAATAATAAAATAAATAAAAAATTTTAAAAAATATACTTTTAGTAATGTACTAACAAGCGGGAATTTTTATTTTAATATTTTTTTATTTTTTTACCCTTTAATTTATAACTGATTATTATGAAAATTGCATACTCTTGATATAAGTTTTTTGAAACTCATTATCAGGTGGCGCCACTTGTGTGGAACCAAATTTTAATTTAATTAATTGATTCGATGATAATTAAGTTCAAAAATATTAAAATAATGTATTGTCATCCTGAAAAGTATATAATAAAAGAGCGGTGATCTGATGTGTCGAACAATTTTAAATTTTCTGTCTTATGTTAAACCTATGCTTTAACACTACATAGCACGATTTTTAAAAATTCAATCACGGTTGCCTAGATTAGTACTAAACATTGTTAGGAATATGAAAAAATAGTTTTAAAAATTAATTTTGAACTTAAATTATTAATTAAAATTCGTCAATGAAAAATAAAAATATTTAATTAAAATTTCTTTATTAGAAACTTTCCAGTTTTAGGTTAAACACGTAATTATTTTATTAATTAATCAGTAACCTATAGAAAATTATTTTCAAGTAAAACAAAATTGCAAATATTGCTAATATGCGCCACGTGCAATGTTGAGTGAAATCTTAAAATCTTTTACGTAGGTTTCGAAATTAAAATTGCGAAATAAAATCTTCTTGAAACTTTAATGGAGATCTCACCTTTCTCAGGTTCTTAAAGGAATTTTGAATATCGGATGAATTCTCAGTGCGCAAACAAACTTTTTTTGTTGATAAAGTTTCGCTTAGATGTTACTTTCATCACAAAGGAATTTAAAATATTTTCGTAGTCTATAAATATTCTGGTTAATGGAAAAGCTTCCTTTTCTGCGTCATTTTCTTTATTCGACGTTTATTGATAATCTAAGAAATTTGCTATGTTTGCTCAATCTATCAAGAAAGTTTAAAATAAATTGATTATTTAGTGTTAGAATCATGCATTCATGTTAAAATGAATAAGAATCTCTTATGCTAATATATGGTATTCGAATGGGTTTAGAAAACATTCTGGTGTCTTTCAGTTCTGCACATTTTGAGATGTATATTTCAGAAGATAAATATTAAAATTAATATTTGAGAATATACACTATAACTTGAAATGTATATTTGAGAATATCCCTAATGAATTGAAATGCGTGTTTGAGAATGTACCTAATAAATTAAAATGCAGTTTTGAGAAAAATATATTCAGAATATCGCTATCGCAATGAAATTGACGTTCATTTAAAACTAGCTTTATATTGTTTATTATCTATCTAATTTTAAGAAAATAAGTCAATTTGACTCGCATATCAAAATGATGTTTTAAAAAATGATTTTAATCTAAGTTAGAAAAATATTTATTATGAAAAACTTAATTGAAAACATTATTTTACAATTTATATTGTTTATTACCTTTTTGAAAGCAATCAAGTTTATGTATTTTATGGAATATTTTCATGACTCAGTTTTGTTCTTATACTAAAACATATGGAAACACATGTCTCATTCTTTTACCATTAAATAAGTGCTATCAGAGTGCATGTGTGAGCCGCAATCGCCTGGATACATGTTCCGCTACGTTACTTGTTGTTTAAATTGTGTGTACCAAAGTGCAAAGTTGGTATAATTAAGGCTTGATGATTCATTTGTTATTTTGTGTGAATCTTGAATAAAGACATAGAGAGGTTCATGGTTGTTTGGCGTCAAACACCGAATTCATCACAAGCATCAGAGATTTCAGTCACATCCATAGACTTATTTCCAAGCTATCCACAAATAAAGCTTCTATCATTTTCCCCTAACCCTAATAAGGAAAATAATTAAAAGGCCAGGATATGTCAAACTCATCGAATGGTAACCATTTACCCATAAATGATTCCCAGAATCATTAAAATTGTTGCTCCGCCAGATGAAGGATGGTTTATCAGAAGCCCACCATTAGCATGGAGAGAAGTAGCTCTCATTTGAATACGAAAAGAAGTTGCTGTTGGAATAGTTCCATTAAGTACCCAAAGTATGACAACGTCTAGACGAGTAGAATCCGGCCAGACCATTTATCATGGAGATCTGGGGACATGGTTACCCGTTCAATTCTTAATATCACCATACAAAAATGGATCCCGCGGAATAGAAATAGTAGGATTCAAATCAATTGCACGAAATATGATTTAATCTGAATCCATTTCAATCGTAAAAATGATAACGGAATTTAATTTTTTTAGTAATTTAGTTAATTTTACTGGCATATTTGCCAAATCTATTTAATAAGTGATGGGTAAAAATCAGAGAATTTTAAAAGTAATTGAAAAGACATATGTTTATTTACTTATTTTTTTAGCAGCGACGAATAGTTATTAACATAAATATATTTTGAGTGTGACTCTCGTACACCTCGGGGGATACATTCCGCTTTATAGGAAATAGCGTCATCCGGGATTTGCTTTATCGCATGAATTTATACAAGTTCAAACATGTCTCTAATTTGCAACTTTACATATTGCTAGTGAGATCCCACTTTTTTAAACTGCCAGCTTCACAGTTCTTATGTGAACTACAGGTAAGTGTATACATTTGCTTTTCTAAACAAATAATCAAAAACTATTGGAAGTTAGAAATATTTTATGCGTAATACGAGATTATATATCTCGCTGTGTGAGAACTAGTCACAATTTTTTCGTCGCGTGAAGCGAATTGATATTGTATGAAAGAGCGTCGCACGAGCAGTGGTGTGATCGCAAAATAAGCAGTGTCGGTACACTTTAAAAGCAGTGCCGGAAAGCTCTAACCTGCGTGACAAAATTATCGCACTGTTTTAAGGACATTGACATGCTACTAACCTCCACGTAACTGTTCGAATTCTCAGACAAAAGATGTGAAGTGAAGAGTGGAAGAAACAGTTTCGCGGGAGCGAGGTGGTAGACGCCATGAATGGGATTGGGTTTCTGTACAGAGTGTGCACGTTCTTGTAGGCGTTCTCGAGGTGAACTCCGAGTGAGTAATTATGAGTAATCTTGAACTTGAATCGTAATTGTACATAGCTCGTATTTAATCGTTTATACCAGTAGTACTAATAAACTAGTGTGAAAGAAAAAAGTGAATTTATTGAAGGTTGGAGCACACAGTTATTACAGATATTTTCATAATTTTTTCTTATTTATTTCTCATGAAAAAAGCGGTGCTGAAAGGCTCCACTACACCCACAAGAGTCTACTGTACTTGTTACACATACCACCATTGTTCGTACATCTACTTAAGAGTTACGTTAATATTTTAAAGTATCTGTTCCTGTATGAAATTTTCATTCCATTGGGTAGCAACGAAAAATATATGAATATTCTCATGAGAAAAACAGTGCTGGAACGGCGTTCCGGCTCCACTACACTCTTGTATACGAAAGCCCTCTGTAATTGTTACGCATATCACCATTGTACGTACATCTACTTAAGAGCTACGTTAATCTTTTAAGGTATGTGACTACCTTCGGAGCACTTTTTTTCAAATTTTTAAATTTTTAATGAAACATTCATGTTTTTAATTAAAATGAGTTATAAAACTGAGAATTCCAATGCAATTTCATTGGAAATTTCATTCACTTTCAAATTATAGGCAATTTTTAGCAAAGTTTTAGTGAAAATTTGCACTTACGCCAAACCTCCTATAAGAAGTTGTATTGAATATATTTCATCGATATTTGCACAGTATATAGCTAACATGCTTATCTGTGTTATGAACTAGGATATTTTTAATACCTCGAAAGGTGTTGGAGATATTCCAAACTTTGCGAACAAACTCGAATTTTTTTAAAAAAATCATCGATTTTTCTCACTAAAAAGTCAATAAAATAAATAAATATAGGCAGAGAGCTTAGATTCTAGTTCATAACATAGCTAGAAACAAATAAAACATTTTAGCCAAATTTCATTTTAATATCTTAAAAACATTTTCCAAAATTATGTTTGCCGCGTAGAAAAATATCGAAAATTCCAATTTCTCAGAAAACGCTTTTAAAGATTTTCATAGAGTACAAAAAATTTTGTACACATCTTAGAATCTTAAAACTCGCCATATTTACAAGTCAAACCCTCTTTTACTTGATTTTAAACGACTTTTGTGTTCTTTCAGCTTTTCAGATTTTTTTCTGAATAATTTTGTATAGTAGATAGTTAGTGGCGTCTCGATATCTGAATTAGCTTTTTGTCAATTTTCATGTAATTTTTAAGCATCTATGGATAAATTTACATTTCAAAACACATGAGAACAGGTAACAGTTCAAAATAAATGGAATTAAATTATAAAACAGCAATTTGAGCGCCAAAAAGTAATTTTTATTGTTGTAATTACTGTTGTGTTGTATTTTTTAAAAAAAGCGTCGCCAAAAACCAATAAAACAATAAAAATAAGAAATGGAAGCTTAAATCTATGTTTTTAGACAATATATTGCTTGAGAATTTAAATATAGTTGTTCAAACTAATTGTTTGTATTTTTAAGGCTCTTTTAATTGCCACTTCCGGTATCAGAATTGTCACTTCCGGTTATTATTTATGCTATAACTTTATTTGTAATTACAGCAGAAACAAAAATAAAGCATTTTTAGATACCTAAATGTATGGACTACAAAATAAACAAATAAAACAAATTTCGAAAATTTTCTGTAAAACGAGGAATTTAGGGTAGTCACATACCTTAAAGTATCGGTTCCTATATGAAATTTTCATCCCATCGGGTAGCAATGGAAAATATAATGAAAACAAATCATTAAAAACATTACTGCGAATGCGAATTAAAAAATAACTGGAAAATATCAGGTTGAATAAAATAACTAATGAACCTGTCCTTTAAATTCTTTATTTGTGAACTGTTATTTACTTTCAGCAAATTGTTTTTTTTCTTTTAATTAACCGCAAAGCCCTACCTGAAGAAATAAATCATCTTGAAACAAATAATCTTTTTTTAACTTGTTAACCGGATATGACGAAATGTTTCATTGTGAAATGATTTGAGCAAACTTTAATTACCCGGTTAACATGTTTAAATAATTTAACCCATTCGATACGGATTGCACATCGTGTGTGCAATGCATTGGTGAGCCAAAAAGAGGGGTAGCACACCATGTGTGTAATGATATTGAATTGCAATTATCAGTCAGAATGGAACAAGTAATATAAAAAAAAATTACAGTCAATTCCTACTTAGGTCAACAAAGAAAAATTTTATTTTAGAAATTTTTTTCTCCCATATAAAACTAAAATTAATTAATTAAATTTAATTAATGAATTAATATTTGAAAAAACTGTATTAACATCAAATGTCATTGCATGCGGCCCATATTTTTCGTTTTAAATCTGTATGGGGCTAGAAGAAATTATTTTATACTTTTTAGTCCGTTTTAAAAACGTGGTATATTAAAATTTTTATTTTATTTAAATAATTAATAATAATAACACTTTTTAGTCTTGTGTGTGTGAAATTTTGCAATCGACTTTAAGCATCTTGCTGAGATTATGACGGAGACACGTGGCAGATTTCAGGTTTATTTCAGTTTCTCTTCACCTGATCATAAATAAAAAAGTTGTTATTTTCCTGAAAAATTAAGTTACGTGACGCAGAGACCTTCGAGATATAATAAAAAACGTACTGCGTATGCGCAAAGATATGGCTAAAATATGGGGGTGCTTCGATGATTCCATGGGCCATCCATATACCCAAGAACCAAGTCTGTAATGTTAATTGTTTTCGAGATATAATGAAAAACGTACTGCGCATGCGTCATGCAAAATATGAAATGACAGACAAACGGACAAACATACAGACAAGAAAGCGAATTAATATTGCATTGTCATCTAGTTCTGAGCTGTGTTTAAAGTTTCAAGTCTCGAGCTCATCGGGAAGTTAGTTTAAAATCGATTGCAAAATTTGAACAATATATATATATATATATATATATATATATATATATATATAGGGAGAGTGTGAACTAATAGTAGGAATTGAAAAATCAGCCTTCGGGATAAGACAGGTTTGAAATAAAAATTATCTTGGAAGTGTGTAAACATAAAATTGTTATTGGTTTCAATTTAGTCCCTAAAATTAAGGTGACCAACCGTCCTCCTTTTGGAAGGACAATCCTTCTTTTCTAAGTTCTCTCCTTCCACAAAAAGTGCACCACAAATTCTGCTACAAATGTATTTTTTTATGTATTTACGATATCATAGTGTATTCTGTATTATTTTTGTAATGAATTAAATGTTTCTTTATTTATGATATTTTTCAGCTTCAATTTATTTATGCCCTTTTGTTTACAGCGGATGTTCGAGCTCAATTTGGTCACCTTACTAAAATGAGTGACCCAAGGGCAAACAAATACATTGCGACAAACTCTTACAGATATGATCTATCCGTTGTGGGGTCAACCATTATTTTCGCATTATTAGCCTCGTAGTTATTAGTGATTCAAATCTGACTGTATTTTGTCACACAAGAAAGCTCGACTGACTATCACTGTAACGAGCGGAAAGACGTTTTCACGTCAAAGTATGCTGAGGAGCGACCTGCACACATGGTGTTCAATTATCTCATTTATACGAAGTGACTGATTTCTAATGCAAACATGTTTTTTTTTTATTAAAAATGGTCAATATAAGCAAAAACACATTTCGGTTTCTGGGGATGGTCTCCAAAATAGTGCACCGTCTCGATTGGATTAAATATAATATACTTTTATGAAAGGTAATTGATATATTTGTTTTTGATGAAAAATACAACGCGCATACGTTCTACAGAACAAATAGTAAGAAAAAGTTAGCACACTACCTAACTACAACTTATGAAGCAGAACATCAAATGCCATACTTAAACTTTAATGTTCAAATGTAAAATAAAGGATAAGATGCCAGATTTCTTTTCAGGAACAGCGTTAATATTTCATCCAGCGTCAGCTTTGATAAATGGATTACGAAATCGCAAACTTGGAAATGCATCAAAATGAATAAAATGTAGATGTTTTATTTATTTTGATGCATGCAAAATATTTGTCTCTGTATTGCTTGTAACATTTTGAAATTTAGTTTATTCGCAAAAAATAAATGGTGAATGCTAGATTTAATTACAAATTTCCCTACTACCTTAACTTTTAGTTAGAAATAAATATTTTGGGACGAATCCATTTTTCCTCTCAACTTTGGTTGTTTTAAACATTAAAATATGAACAATTCAGTTTCTACTTTAATATTTCCAAGAATTTGTTAGATTATTTAGTAAGAGACAGTGTGCTCCAATTTTTAAAACAAAAACAATTAGATTCTTTGTTATTGCGCATTTATTCGAAAATTGAACAACCGTCAGTTAGCATTTGAATTGAGTAGTCTGTTTTTGAATAAATGTTAACAGAATATCAAATCCAATCTCGATATATTTTCTCATATACTTACAGAATAAGGTTTGTGCTTTGGAGTATAAAGAAGTTAAGAAAATCAAATATGCATTTGGAATTTCATTTATATATATAACAATACAAACAAGAAACAAAAAGATATGCAGAAGGACGACAAAAAAACCCGATAGATTGAATAAATATCATAGCAATCAGGGAGGGAGGCCCGACAATGATATTAATTACAGCTTTTTTTCTGCTAAACGCTGCTTTTCTGCTTGTATTTATATGTAATCTTTTTTTAAATTTTATGTTTTCGAAAATTTTTGTTTTATAATAATTTATATATATGTTTCCGTTGTTGTAGTCTTTAAATAAGGAACAGGCCGCGTTATTAACTAATTTGTATTTCTTATCAAACTATTTAAGTCAATTTTAAGGAGAGTAGTTGACATACATGCATCTTAGTTCAGGTTTTCAAGTCAAAAGCCAACAGAAAATCCCTACATTTTCTCAGATAGGGATTTAACATATAGACACGTGATGAAAGTGAAAGGAATATTACCTATTTTTACTAAATTACGTAAGTGTTTTAGGGAAAAGTCTGGCCCCAAAAGGACGCCGAATTCGCGATTTCTATGTGCACGTGGAAGCGATTAAAATATTCTTTTAGTAATAAATATGCCAAAACGTGAGACTTAATATACATCCAGTGCGGGAAATAAAACAAAACTGGAGTTTAAGAAAACTGATTTTGGAATACATTAATATTTTATTAAGATTTTAAAATATATAATATTAGAATTTAAAGTAAAATTAAATGAGATTATTATATATATATATAAAATCCAAATATAACTAGTATATAATCATACAGAAATAAAGTAAACAAGAATTAAATACTATATCAAAAAGTCATTATTTGAACAATACATCAATTTTAAATAAAATCTAATAAATTGAAATTACTAAAGATACCATAAACAAAAAGCAAGTTTAAACATTATATGTCAACAAGTGAAAGAACACTGTTGTTATTAAAAATAATGAAATAGGCAATCCAAGTAAATGGGGTTTTCAACAATTAATATAGCAGCTTGGCTGTGGACAAGCTTTAGCCAGGTTAAATTAATTTTGCTGTACAAACCATCCCTGTTACTATTGTTGTTGAAAAAAAACAGGGTAATTTACCCTAAAATGAAAGAATTTAGAAAGAAAAGTCTTATACTAACCCTAACTATAAAGCATGACTATATAGAAACGACTAAAATTCAGGATAAAATATGTAAATATCATTATATTGCACTAAGATATTGCACTAAAGACAGTAAATATATAATTCAATAAAATACCCATACTTTACATTAAACATAAACTAATTTGTGTCTCCTCTTAAACTTACAAGAATTCATCTCTTTCAATATAGCCCGCCATGCATATTAACATCACATGTTGCCACAACCAAAAATCTTACCATGAATCAGCATAATTGAATAAATAATATAATTAATTTTTGATATCATGAACTATTAAGATACCTATATTAAAATTCTCAAAACTATATTAAAAATTGTAATACATTTAGTTATCTAGAAAATATTAGAAAATAGTTAAAAATGTCTATTAAAAAGGAAATTTTCACTTGAAAGATCCTGGCGCCATCTATGTAATAAATCTGAAACAAATAACTCAATAGCCAAATTTGAATAAAACTACACATTACGAGTAGAATAAGTGAAAACACTACCCCACTAACAAAGAAATAAAAATATTCTTTTATAAACCAATATGAGTGATTTATTTTAAATGACCTAAATATTTCCTATCTATATATGCTCTTAGAAAACCTATAGGCATTCCATAATCCTGGGCAAAGGAGTAAAAATTTCTTCTGTTCTTCATTCTAATATCAATATCTGTTACTAAATTATTATTTCTAATTATATATTTTTTTACTAAATTCTTGAAGACAGAAATGCTAAGACTACTATTCCAAAAAGGGAATTTATTAATTTGAAAATTAAATGCATTTCTTTTATCAAAGATATCTGTTACTAATTTATTATCTATGATTTTAATATATAGATCTAAAAATTCTGCAGCTAATTCATTGTCATTAGTTTTTAAAAGTTTTAAATAATCAGGATAGAACTCAATATGTGGCTTAAGGCCAATTTCTTTATTGAATAATATTAAATCATCTATATAGCGGAATAGTATACTATGGCTATAATTAGTCAAATCTTTCTCATAGTAGTGAAGATAAATATTTGCTAAACTATTACTAGCTGGGCCTCCTTGAGGTAATCCTTTAATTTGATGGAAAATCTTATTATCAAAAAAGATATAATTTTCTTTTAGAACAAGATTAATAAGATTTTTAAAATTATTAATGTCAATATCCTTTTTAAGATCATAATCTTTATGTATATTTACGAGGGTATTAGTCAAATCTTCAATATCTATACTATTAAATAAATCCTGGAAGTCAAAAGTATGTACACTAGTTATTTCTACATCTTTAATTACATTTAATATCTCTACACTATTATTTACTATAATTGTATCTTTTTGCTTATTTAAATTCTCTATCACTGTCTGTATGTATTTTTGCAAGTGTTTGCCTGATTTCGTAATATATATATATAGAACTTGGAAGAGACAGACTATTAAATTGAAGTTTAAGTAGCGACTACTTTGTCCAATCCATTACCTTATTTTTGCAAACGTAGCGCTCATATCACAGGCGATGTTCAAAATAGAAACAGAAAGTAAAAAGAGAGAAATGCATCAAGCTTCTATATAACAAGTGTCAAAGGAGAAAAGGAAGATGGCGACGTATACGAACTTTAAATACTGTCGAAAAGTGGATTCCCCGAAAAATGGGGCTCGTGAAAAAATGAAGATTCTCGCGACTCATTAAATTAGAGTAGAAGTGCTTTTATCTTTGGATTAAAGTAGAAGTGCGTTTTAGTGGTTAAAAATTAAGCGGCGTAAAAAAGTGTGTATTTTAAAGATTTGAAAAGTTCTAATTTATTACATATATATCTACACATTTGGTGTAATGACAAGAAACCAAATTTAATTTATTATCTCGTTTTTTTGTTATCGAGTGTGGAGACACAAATGGACAGTCTGCTATATGACAGATTTAGTAGATACAAAATTAGATGAAAATCTACAATCTTGTGGTTAAGATCACATACTAAAACTCACCCATCTCCCTTGTAACGCTTTTAAATTATCCCGTTCAGATATGCTCGAATAGACAGATCGATTATTAATTTTTCATATCGTAAATGTCTGTTAACCCATTTGCATTCATAAGCGGAATAATCCGCACCAGCACTGTCAGCCGCAAAATATTCCGCTTAATGGATGCAAATGGATTAAGTATTTGTAAGAATCAGCAGCACAACGGCGAAGGAAAATAAACAATGAAAAAATAGAAGAAAATAATACCGATGACTTAAAATTTCAGGTCAAACATGATTTAAACAAAGCACACTGCATTACATTATATATTTACTCCCCAAGATTTTCAAAAAGTAACATCCAAGAGATAAGGAAGAAAAAACCATTTATTGTCGTTTTTTGCCATTATCGAATGTTTACATGGCAATGTTGTACTTTTTTCTATTTTTACCTCTCTTTCTCTTTAAATGCAAAACGTTGTGTCTCGCTTTAAAAATGCTAAGAAGGTAAGAACATAAGGCGGAAGCCTCCCAAAATAAAACAAAATTAGAAATCCGAAACACGACGAAATCTTAAACTTTCTTAATAACACTCTTCCTCTGTCGAAAAATGCCTTCAACAGTCTCTAAAACAAAAGTGATTTTCGATCCCGCTAGATGGCGCGCATCGATTTTGAATTATCCGCTTCTTTTAGCACGCGCATCGAAAATGATAAATTACACTGACCTTTTAATGGTCTTTGGGAAAAGTTTATTTTTGCATTATTTAAAAGAGTAACGCACCATTTTGTTTTGGCTGTGTCGCTCCAGAAGATTTTGCATAGGACTTACATTAGAGAACGATACTTTAATTTGAAAAGATAATGATGTTTTCGGAGCTGCAGTCATTAGTGTTTTGTAAATGAAGTGCGTTGTTACATAATATGCCGGCAAATGTTCTGGCAGCGTTTAAGGACAAGGGAAAACGTCCGAATACATGTGATTATCAGAGCTATTATTCAGAGAGGTAGCATTCTCTAATGCTTTCTAATGTGAAATAATCCGTTCTGATGGATTGCTTTAGCCTGCGAGCATGGCTTATGCAAGTTCCATTGATTGCCAAATGCTATCAGCCGTAGTCAGTAGCGTCCACAAGCTGGATTTTACTACAAATCGAAAGATTTATTATGCTAGTTTTAAATCAGTTCTAGACCAACGATAAATTTATTGGCATTTTAAATGATTAGTTTCACTCTAAATTTTTGTTAGAAAATACATTTTCAACTATTATCAGTTGAGCTTCTTTTTATGCTAGAAATTTTGATACTATACTAGGAATCATAGAAATTACATGTTTAAGGTATACGAGGTAGAAGAATCATTTTATGATATTCATTTTTAGAAGTTTCAGCTTTATTCAGTGGCGATTGGTTTATTATAGCTGCAGTACGTATAACTATTATTTTAAAAACGTGCATTTGTTTACTTCTCCATAATGAAAGTTTAACGACATACGGAAATCCCCCATATACGCCCAAAATGATGCCACAAGTGGGGAATATATGGGATAAAACTAAAACAGCACAGAGAAGCGTCAGTCATTCAATGCAACATGACCAGATGTCCAGCATTACCTGGAAAAGTCCCCAATTTTGGCTATTTGTCCTGGATTAATTAAGCGTCACGGATTTTTTCCAAATTTGGATTAGATGATCCTTATTGCCTAAGACTTTAGTCATAAGTAAATAGGTTATTAGATTAATTAGATTTGATTTTTTAAAAGTTAGTTAAAATTGTTAATTTTAAATAACATAAAATTCTTCTTTCCAACAATTGCTACTTATGAAAAGTTCGCAAACGTCCCAAATTAGTCGGGATAGTCTTGATTTTCAACTGTTAGTCTCCCAGGAAATAAAAACAAAATGTCCCGGACAAAAAGACTTCTGTATTGGAATTAAATGCCTGGATTGCGTTTGTTTATATTTAATAACAAATAGTTTAAATTAATAAAGGCGATTAACTAGATTTAAAATTTTAAAGCGAAAGGCCCACTTTTAACACTTGAAATAAGAATTCGGTTCTCCAATTTTTACTATGCAGAAAATAAGGTCTCCTTACTATGTGCAATGTAGATCAATAAGCCTGAAGGGACGTAATAAAAGTAAAATCTATATAATTAAAATAATTTGGTAAAAAAGTCTTCACCGAGTTCGCCAGCCTCAACCACCCTACCGATTTTGAGAATTTTTGATTCATATGAAAGCTTATGATATCTAGATATATCATCAAGGGTCACTTGTTCCCCATCATCCCCCATTTTTGACCGAAATCGAAAAAACTATTTCCCACTGTACATTCTCTATGGGAAAGAAACCTTTGGATAGTTCGCCAGCAACAACCACTCGACGGATTTCGACAATTTTTTTAATTGAAAGCTTATGACGTCTATATATGTCATCATGGGTCACCTGCCCCCATCCCCCATTTTTGAACGAAATAGAAAAATACTTCTCCACCATACATTCTCTATACGTTTTTTCGATTTCTTTCGAAAATGGGGGTTGGTGGGGGACATACGACCTTTGATGACATATTTAGACGTCATAAGCTTTCATATGAAATAAAAATTGTCGAAATCGGTTGGGTGGTTAGGGCTGAGAAATTTCTACAAGGTTTACCCATACACAATGAACAGAAGAGAAGTGTTTTTTCGATTTCTTTCGAAAATGGAGGGTTGGGGACAGACGACACTTGATGACTTATCTAGACGTCATAAGCTTTCATATGAAATAAAAATTACCGATATCCGTCGAGCGGTTGGCTGTCAGAAGGTTTTACTATATTATTTTAAGATATAGATCCCAAACAGTTCCATCACAATGCCGTGTCAAAAGTATTGCAAAATACCTATTGTAGGTGATGGAAACTGTTTATCTGGGGCAATATCATTCTGTATTTATGGATCTGAAGACTTTCATGCCGAAATTCGCGAGAAAGTTATACAAAACATTACAATTAGATGAGGTTTATTGAAAGATTTTACAATTTCAAAGGATTCTGTTGTCTACAAAGAATATGAAATCTACTATGGTTTCATGGTCTGTTCCACTGATCTTTATGCTGAAGTGAAAAAAGTAGTGTCTGATAGCCTCGAAGCAGCGAGGTGGCAGGTGTAGTGATGAGCAAAGTGGGTGCTGGCCGCGAACCCGCCCGGAGGGCGGCGAGAGTGGCTAGTATTTTATTTATTCTTCAGTAAATTTCCCCGGGTCTTTTCCGAAATTTTTTTTATGACGAATTGTTTCTGAAGTTTTCATTTATTTTTCGATCTTGTCGAAGACCACTTACCCGAGTCAATATTCCGGATAGAAGTTCAGAAAATCTGATCATTTTGTTTAATGCACATTTCATGATGACGTAATAGTGACGTTTACACATCTTGAAATATTCGCTGAAAGAATCAAATTCAATGCAGCACAAAACCGGTCCTCAATTATAACTCATACTCATTTTTTCTTCCCCATTCACATTTGATATTTGTTCTTCACGTGATTATTTTTCTTAACCATTTCACTTTAACCTTCTGACTGCCGAATTTTTTCTAATTAATATTTAGATGCAAGGATTTCAAACATGTTCAAATGCCGTTGAAAAAAAGAGAATTGCTATTCACATACAAGGCCTTATTAGTATAATATGATTCAACTTTTTAAAAGTAATAAGAAACCTATTAGCTTACGAAAATCGCAGAATGTAGCAGAAAATAGATTTACTTCCAACCCGCGGAAATCGCGGGATTAGTAGTCAGAGGGTTAATATTATCCTCAAGGGAACATTTCGGGCATAATGCATATTATTTCTGTAAATATATTTCTTTATTTATAAATCACTCATCCAAATAAATTCAAGTCCGTAATTTTGTAAAAAAATAATTCGGGCAAATATCCTTGACTGAGCGAAGCAAGGTCTTGATCGTTCGGCATTTCGTCTTGATGGTTTGTAAATAAGTTTAATATACAATCGCGACCAAACATGTTATTCGACAAAGTCATTGAAAAGGACATATGTGAAAAAGCTATAGACTACCTCCACTCTGGAGATTGAATTTTCAACAATATTTTCCGATACATTTTTGACATAACTCTAACGGTTTACCAGCAAACGAAGGGCAAAGGTTAGAAACAATGTTTCAGAAGTGTGTTGCTGACCTACCGAGAGAGAGAGTGAGGGATGCTTTTTCCTCCTTTCCCAGATAGCAAAGAAAGCTTGTTTAAAAGGTTTTGGAAACCTTGTCGTTAGCAAGGGTAAAGGGTTGCCACAAAGGTTTCCATGATAAGGGTTGAATCTTTCGGCAAGGTAGCGGAAAGGTTCGCTAGTCAACAAGAAACAAGGTTTTCCGTAAGGTTCTTAGTAGGATTTCCCCAAGTTTTTATTACAAGCTTGTTTCAGGCCTGTTCAAAAGGTTGTTAAGAGCCCTCCTTCGGCGGAAAAAATAGAACCCCCTTTTCAAAGCCGTACTCCTACAAACTTTAAATTCCTCCGAGCCGGGGATCGAACCCTCGTTCCTAGAGGTGGAAGGCAAACGCAATAAACACTGTACTGGACGGGGCTACAGACGATAGGACAGGTGGTTCATAAGAAGCTTATCTACGTCAATTTTGCGGGAATGATTTCCGAAACGGTTTGCGCGGAAATGCTTTCGCGGACTTGTCGTTCAAACCTTGTCGGTGAGGTAGTTCATAAAAGGCTTTCCTATGTAAACCTTGCGACAATGGTTTCCGAAACGGTTTGCGCGGAAATGCTTTCGCGGACAGCCTATGGAAAGTGAAATGGCAACCTTTCCGCAACCTTCTTTGCTATCTGGGTTGTAACCCCAGCCAGGCTACGCAGTGAGAACACTGGTTAAAGCTAGGGAAGGTGGTTATTGCGAAAATAACCGGTTTTCGGTTATTCACGTTATATTCACCTCCGGTTTAACATGGCGGTTATAACCGTTCAAAATAACCGGTTTTTGAAATAACCGGTTTTAGGTGTTTTTTTTATAAAAGAACAGACGCCATTTGTAGACAAAGTTTTTTTATTAGTATTGTTTTTTGCTGGAAATCAATCCATTGACCAATATTTATCTATTCATAAGGACTCTTTCGGTAATCCGCCAATTAACAGACGCCTCGAGGAAGCCGTTCTCGTCTGTTAGTTTGGATTGGTGATGAAATTCAAAGCTTCATAACTTGGTAAATTTTAGTCTAATCGAATCTAAAATCGAGCTTATCTTCCGATCCGTTTTTTTACCCGCTTATTGGATTTTAAAAAAATAACCGGTTATTACCGGGACAAAAAAAAATCCCGAAAAAACCGGTTAACAAAAAGAAACGGTTATCCGAAAAAAAAACGGTTTTCGGTTAAAACCGGTAGTTTTTTCCCCATCCATAGTTAAAGTTTTAAAGTCTGCGATGAGGGGCAGATGCTACATTTTTTTTTGGGGGGGGAGAGGGTTCTGTTCAGAAACCTACTAGTTCTTGGAAGAGTAAATCATTCTTCCTAGATTACTCGAAATATTCAAGAAATAATCGTGTCTATGAGTCATTTGATTTGCATTTCTGGAATAAGATTATATATTTGACTGGCCGCTGAAAAAAGTAACATGTTACAAACCATCGGAAAACTCGGATGAAATTAACAGGAACAAAGTCAATAATATAGTTTCCACACACTTAAATATCGCTGAATGTGCAGGGTTTTCATAATTAAAGTTCTATTTTGAGAGTTGTAAATTAGGAACCATTCGCCAGAATGACCTCAAATTTGACCTGAATACACTTGAAAAAATGGGAGTTTGGTGAAACGGCATAAAAAAAAACCCCTTCAAAATCAGTGAAGAGCCTATTGAACACTTCTAAGGAAACTCGTAGGCGTTTGTTTCAGGACTTTTTTTCCATGATATTAACCAAGAATGTTGTCGCTGTTTGCATATACTACTGTTTATTACAATAAAATTGTCATTTTCCACTATCAAATTATTGATTCCTTTTGACTGATAAAATTCCCGTGTTTGGCGAGTTCGTATGAGCCATTTTCCCTGAAGACGATTTTCTTTTTGGGAACTTTGTTTATAATGACCCTCATAGCTCTAACTATTGGTAAATTTTTGAAGAAATCTTTGCTTTCTCAAATCCCACTGCTTCAAATGCATAATGTTATTGCGTGGGAGAGATACGAGATCACTGAATAACCCATATGAAACCAACAGGAATAAAATTTGTACTCCTTCCATATACTTTCAAAAAATAATTGAAAATATTTAAAAGGAATTAAAAGATCTCATGATAAAATTAAATATTTCGTACATTTACAGTGACGAAATGTTTCTCTCAAAGCATTCAGTCAGCTCAGAAACAATCGGTGGCTGCAAGAATTTTCGCTGGTACTGGGTTTTTGAAAAATGTTCAAATCCAACACAATGCGACCTACCGCTCAGCGAAAGCTGAGAAAATACGATTTTTTTGAAGATCTGAAACGTTCAGCTTTACTTAGAAACCTCTAATAATAATTATTGACTCCTCTTTTTATAAAGTTTTAACTGAATAATTTTTTAGAAAATTATATTTAGAAAATCATCTTGTTTCCTAAGAGTGATTTCTAACATTAGAAAACGAATATTCAACAAATCAAACACTTTTTGGCGAGGCATCCTGAAGCGAAACACGAATCCATAAAACAAGAGTTATCCAAACACAATGTGATGTGTTTCAGCATAGCATGAAGAATCGTGGAGCTTTCTTTATAAAAAATAATACATTTATTGGACGTTCTCCACAGGACAAAACATGTAAAACAAGCACATACACTTACATCACAAAACATTACAATCACTGACTTGCATCGAATTCCAAGTTCGATCATAATTCTTTTCCGTTGCTAGGCAACGTTAGCAAAAGACAATATCGTTGACAAACTATTTTTACTACCTTTAGAAAAGAATTAATGCCAAACGATATTTTTAATCAATTTCTTTTTCAGCCAAACGATATTTTTAAATTAATTTCTTTTATGACCAACCGATTTTTTTAATCTAATTAATTTCTTTCTTTAAATATTTTAATATTTCTACAAATATATATATTTTTATTCGTTACGAATATCACAATAATAATCAGCTGTCAAATATTCTGAAAGCGAAGACGAAAGCGATTTGTGATGACTGCAGCTCGAGTTCATCTAAATTCAAAGGGAGACAGGGTTGCTTTCTTTCTTCTGATTTATTGTTCAGAGTTGCTCAGTGCTCGAATTTTGATCCTTCGGAGGGGTAAAACTCTCTTCTGCTCAAGCCTGTGTCTCTCTTACTTCTTGATTGATTTTCTGTCTTCCTTTTATGTTTTTTATTACTTCTTTGCCATTTTTGTTGAATATTGAACTCTGAAAGCGCAAAAGTAATCAAATACGAATAAAAACGAAAATAAAAAAGCTTCTAAACTTCTAAACTAAGTTCAGGGAGGACTGTAACTCTGCGGCCTTAATGGAAGAGTCACCACTGCGCATATGTAACTTATAACGTGGAACGATTTTGTGTAATTTTTATAACATAGTGAATGTTTATGTGGAAAGGTCTATATAGTTAAGAAAATCAGCCCATAGCAGCACTTTTTATATTGCCACTTATATTTCGATATTGCCCATTATGTGAGCAGAGTCCTCTCAAGTGTCAAATTAACGTGCCTTACTTGCAGGCGTTTCCTCCAACAAAATGTGCTTGAAATATCTAATCATATGCAGCATGCCATATTTCATACATATTTTATGCCTTTTTTCGAATACATAATTTATAGGCACATTACATATTGTTTCGAACCTGTCATCTAAAACATAAAATCTATTAAACACGAAATAGAGCATAAAAATCTCAATTTTAGATTATTCCCATCTTAAAGTCCGATGGCGCAGTAGACTCTTTCTTTATCCTCTCTTTATTCTAATAAAATGGAAAATATATAGAGGAGATGTGCTTAAGATATCAAAATCATGAAGTCACGAGAAATTCTAATAAAGGGCAGATTCTTACGCCTCAAGTCAAATGGGATCGAGGCATTGAATCTCAAATGAAGACGTGGCAGGTAGCCAAACTTCTGCAAGATGTCTTCACTTCTTTTTTTCTCTTTCTGCATTCTTTATTCTTTTCGACTTAAAATGACATGCACAAAAAGAGATCAGAAGAAAAAGAAAAGAAAGGAAAAAAGAAGGAAATTTCTTTATGTTTAAAGAAAAGGAACCGAAATGGATCCGAACGTTTCACAAGAGCAGAAAGAACTAATAATAAAAAAAGTTCGTTCTTTTTGTAGTCCTGTTCTAATACAAAATTAGATTTCAATCTACCAGATTT
>BGPR01005376.1:29396-94691 GCA_013235015.1 Araneus ventricosus
ATAAAGACAATCGAGTACGTAATTGGACCTCTTCCCATTCACCACATACTGATGCAGTTCTAGAAAATAAGTGTCAAATTCGCATGCGAAACTTCATTCATTTAGCTCAGTGATGTTAAACCTACGCTTCGTTTTAAAATAATATTTAAATAATTTAAAATAATAGTATAACCCATACATTCCGGTGAGAACTAGAACTTTTAGAAATGAAGACACACCTCCATTCTTTGCATTAATAATAATTTTTTAACAACTTTAAATTATTTTAAAGAATTTTTAAAATAATAATATTTGAGGCCTTATTGAGTTTCATAATAAATTATATTAGTGCATCAAGAGCGTTTTGGACCCGCCTCTAAAAAGAGTTTGTATATCCCTAATCTAGTTCATTTCGTTTTCGAGTTACCGAGTTCGAAAACACACATACAATCGTTGCTGGTTTTATCATAAAATTTGATACCGATCTACAATTCTAGTGACAAAACCATGTGCCGAATTTCAACTATCTAGTTCGTTTATTTTTCAATTTAAGGTGCGACTAGTGCCAACATGCATTTAACACGTTCCCACCGGTGGCTCGCACTTGACTGTTTCATCAGGCGATGCGTACCACCAACAATTTAGTTCGTTTAGTAACTAGAAAAAATTTCCATATAGTTGAAAATTAAAATAATGGAAATTCAACGTACATTAATTGAAAAAGTAGAATTTATTTTATTTCAATTCAATATTATAAACATAACTTATATAATAAATTCAATAATATAAACATAACAATTGAATAATATAAGCATAATTGCTTATTTATTTTCTGTACAATTTTTTAAAACATTTCAAACAAAGTTGGCAAAAACATGACAGCAATAATGGTAAAAGTAAAGAGCAGCAATGGTTACCATAGCGGTAAAATTTCATTTTTCATTTTAGTTCGGTGCCGCCCGATAAAGCAAAGCGCTCTTAGAGTAGCCGCCCTTGTGAGAGAAACATGAATTGAAACGCCGGAGTAAACGTGTTAAATTAAGCTGCAACTAGTTTCTTTTAACAGGCATAATTTAAGCAATCGTGTCTTAGAAACATTGGGAGTGTTTTCCTCTCAAGTTTTTCATATACTTACATCATACGGCACGTTTTGTCTTTTACTTCGTAGTATCGTAAAAAGAATCGAGTATACCTCTTCTCTTTGATCGGATGGGCATAAAATTTGATACATGTCTATCATTTTGATGTTAAAATAATATACTAAGATTCATTTATCTCGTTTGTTTTGATTTTGAGATACTATGTTCGCTTATACACTGACAGAAAAATATAAAAAAAATCTAACCATATTGTAAATGTAACGATTATATACTAAAATTCACCCATTTTGTTTGTTGGGTATTTGAGCTGTCGTGTTCTCATATACATGAATAGACAAACACGCAACATGAATTTGATACTGATTTTCAATTCTAGCCATAAAGCGATCAGCCGAATTTTATCCATTAAGCTCGTATCTGTACAAATTGGTCACTTCACGATGAGTACTGATTTTCTCAGATGCGGAAACTCTCCGCGCTTTTGCGGATGCGCCAGGCGGAGTTAATTTCACTAAAATAGGGGTAAAGTGAAAAATTTAGGAGGAAATGCTTACATTTTACTTAGCACGACTAACAATGAATTCTGTAAATGTTCTCATCTAACTCGTTGCATGTCACCCTTTCCGGAGAAAAATCGTGTAAAAGTGCTCGCCTCGGGATTTATAACCCTTGCCTTACGTTTTTATTTATCCCCCTAATTAAATGCCACCATCCTATTTTTTTATTATTTCAATCTATTCAAGATGGTAAAGGGTACTTGAGACATTTAAGCGTGACCACGTGATTTTTGTATTTAAAATTAATCGTTACGTTGACTTAATTACGGATTTAAATAGCGTACGGGCAGAAAAGAGCCGAACGTACAACATGCGATGCCGACCAAGAAGGTGTTAAGCGAACAATATACTTTTCAGCAACGGATTCCGAGACTACCACTTTTGGACGATTTTACACCGGAAATGGGTGTCAGGTAATGAATCATATGAGCGCATTTTTGGAGTGTTTTGTTAGATCACTCTCAGTAAAATGTAAACATCACCCTTCCGTTCTTCACTTTCGCCCTATTTTGATGAAAATTACTCCTCCCGGCGCATGCGCAAAAGCGCGGAGGGTTTCCGAATCCGCTGTTAAACAATGTCAATTACAGACTGGAGCAAAAACAAGCCAGTCGAAGTTTATTTTCATGATACTAGAATTATTTTTTGTACCATAAGAGTAGATCATCTTTCAGTTTATCCATAATTTCTAGAGTAAAATGCTAGCAATGTATAAATTTTATAGAATAATCACATCAAAAAATTAATAATTCTCTGAAATTCGAGTATCCAAATTTATCAACCCTCTGACTGCAGAATTTTTAAATATTACTATTTAGATGGAACGTTTGTGTGAAAACTTGTTCAAATACCATTATATACATGTAAGGCTTTATTAGTATTCAAAGTTTTAAAAGTACTAAGAAAACTCATTAGCTCGAGAAAACCGCAGAATGCAGCACAAAATAGATTTACTTCCAAACGGCGGAAATCGCGGGATAAGCAGTCAGAGGGTTAAGCAAATAAATAAATTTAATAAAAGAAGTTTTTAAAAACCCACTTTTATTGGTGCAGTAAAAAGAAGTTTTTAATTTTTTTTGTTTTCTACCTTTATGTTTTTAATTCATAATTCATTATTATGAGTATTATGCATTCTTGAAATCAAATTATCTCAAATTCACTAGTATGGAATTAAAATTTAATTAAAATAATGATTAACTGATACAAAAATAAAATAGCGCATTGTAATCGAGGATACACAAGTGTGTAAAATTTCAAACTTCTAGCATATCAGTAATTGGGTAAAAAATATTACATTATATCTTACGAAACACGAAACAAATCGAGTTAAAAAAAGTGTACAAAAGTTTTTAATTCATATAAGACAAAAATATTAGAAATGTGATTAAATATATACCGAATGCCTTTGTTCATCAAAGAGGGTTCGAGAAGGTGTTAGTAATCCATGTCGTATTAAATTTCATCCATGCGCAAAGATTAAAATGTCACAATTATTTTTCATGGTTAAAATATAAAAGCTCTTCTCAAAATATATTTAGCTATTAATGTGATTTAAATAAAAAAATCTTGAAAAGCGTGTGACATATTTCATGCTATTTTTTAGAGACAGTGCACAGGACTCAACGTATCTAAGAATAAATGTTTTGTTCTAGAAATATATAATATGTAGCAATCATTTCTATTTTAAAACAGAGAAAGCTTTATTGCATGTATTAGAAAAATTGTTATTGAAGATCATGCTTTCAAATGTATTCAAGTAATATATGCTCTGACTGTATATATTATTCATGAATATGAAGGAAAAAAACTCCTCTATTATTTTTGACCATTATTTTATTCATGCAAAAAGCATAACTAAGAATACTATAAATGCAATAAATGCGTCAAAAAGCACCAAAATTCAATTTGCACCGCAAAACAGAAATAAAATATGAACCTGTGTGAAAGCATAAAATATCTGCTAACAACATCCGCCATGTAATAAAACATTTATATTCCCCGAGCTGGAAAGATTTCTTTCAAGAGTTATAAATGCTCACATTATATATGAATTTGGAAACTGTATTTAATAATTCAAGACCAGTTCATTTAAACAGTTTCAGCTAGCTAGAAGACCACCCGCGGAATAAGCTCATTTTGAAAGTTCTCCTCTGAAAAAAAATAATCCGAGGAAAATTAAATTATGGTAAAACAGACCATCTTCCCTAAGATAGTTTGTTTCCGAAATCATCTTCATACATTGCGAATTAATTTAATCATCATCACCAGGGGGCGCTCTGCTCATCTGCCTGGATGGTTGCCAGTCTCACGTAATCTTCTCCTTAAGGAACTCTTTTAGGCCTAATCGAATTTCCCGTCAAATCTTTATGGCACTTAAATATTTTCTTTTTGCGATAATTTCCTGCAATTTCGTTAGCAATTACGCTCCCCTTGAATATGAAATACTTTCCCTGTTATATATATCTATAGCGTTATATATTTATATCTTTTTCTTCCGTTCTTAACGAAGATTTTTAATGCAGATTTAATGTTCTTAAAGTCGTTACACGTAGGAATTTTTAAGCCATTTTTTCTTCCTTATGACAAATCTTCGAAATTTTCATTTTTACTGCCAACTCATCCGGTTTTACGCCGAATTACAATTTAAGATTGCAGACGATATAATTTTTTCCCCTTTTACTCCTACTTCTTCTTGGAGCGGAAACATCAAAGCGCGTCGGTTAATTATCAGTAATGACGAAACCTTTCCCGCATTTGCGCTCGGTTAATTGCATATTAAGCAGGTTTTATTGAAGGATGCTTCCTTGTGCATTTTAATTTCAATTTTTCTCTTTATGCTACATTTGGTACGACTGAAAAAACTCCTCTTTTGATATTTTTAATTTCATAATAATGCATTCTATTATCTCTTAATTATGAAGGTTGCATTTTTATTTTTTCTGTGTCACTCCTTGTTATGTATTTTCATCATATTCCAATTGTAATCTGAAGAATGCATTTCATTTTCAGTATAAAATATGCTTTATAGACGAATCGCTGATTTATAAAAAAAATCCTGCCATCAAGTAGCCAATCAAGCCAAAAGTAGATTCTGTTAGTCTGGAAATATAAGGTAGAGAAAATCCCATCTCCTCCTCTAGTTTCATAAGGATAGAAACTATTTGGATGAAAGAGGGTGGAAGAGAGGGCACTTGATGAGAACTTTCCAACTAGATATTACAAGTTAAGCATGGGTGGAGCCAGTGGGGATCCGGAAGAGGCCAGGACCCTCCTATCGGGGAAGAATTTTTGTACCCCGTTCACGCAACGGGCTATTCAACTTGTAGATAAATTAAGATCTGGAGAAAATTTGAGAGAGAAGTCATTACGTCCCTCCCCTTGTATAACAGACTATGCCCCCGTCGGCCACTCTACGCCACTCCTGAAGTTAAGGTTAAAAAGCATTGAAAATCACTTTTCAGCCCATGATTACCGAAATTGCTACTACCGAAAAACTTTCATTAGAAAAGTTGTTGCGATGAGGTGATAATTTGCCCAATTTTAGTTATCTTTCTTCTTCAATTCAAAATTACTCTAGTTATCGTGTTCACACGATAAGAGGTGCAAAGCGTTGGTTTCGGGTTCTAGGGACCACGATCGGATTAGATATGCAACAATTTTCCCGAAGTCGTGTCATGAGTACTATTGCAATAGGCTGTATTCCTAAAAGAAATCTACTTAATATAAAGGGAAAATAATCACAGAATTGTCGTTCTCCTGTAATGAATAACTGAAAATCTCGGTCGACTGACTTTTCTTAGTCGATAGACGTAGTTGTATCACTATTTTTTTAAAATTAATTTTTGAAATGGTTCCGATAATTTATGACTACTTTGCATATAGTAATAAATTGCGTATCCGTCCATGTCCAAATTTGAAGGGTTGGAAATCTTTAGAACACCGATTTAATATATACCATAGTATCATGTAGCAAGGAAAACGTTCTGTACTCAAAACTAAGTAATGAAATTCTTTATGTAACAACACTCGTGTCTCTTGCAGATATATACATGTTCCCATTTTTTTCATAATACATTCAAATAATAATTATATTGAACGTTTTGCTTTTTGGACACAAAATCAAAAGTTATCTTAATGCTAGATATAGATGCATTATGGGCATTTTTAGATTCTACTCTCAGTTCTAAAATAAAATATGCGAGATACTTAGAATAGAATTTAGAAATCAATATCAATCGTACTATCGCAGAGCTACAAAGTAATCAAACATCAATACATCATCCATCTTCACTAGTCGACTTCAAAAAGCCGACTAGTGAAGACTTACTGATGGCGTCTTTCTGTATTTCTCATTTTCCGTGAACGAAGAAATCGATATTGCTATGTCTCTTAATGTTTTAGGAGGCATTCGAAGAAAGTTTTATAACATAGAAAAAATTTCCTGTTTTGTAATCTGGTCGTCACAATAGTGTAAAAAAGAGTTCTTTAATACATTTCCGCATACTTGCAGTCTTAAAATCGTCCACAGAAAAGCATTTTTTAAAACTGTTTGTTACTGCCATAGGAAATTAAATGGCAGTTATACGTTTCAAAGAGAAAATTATAACATTTTCTCACAGTTTTCCCTCGAAAACTCTCGGCGTCTGTTACCGTAATTTACTTATCATGGCTTTTTTTCCCCCAGAACAAATGATGGCTGTACCTGGCATTTGCTTTACGAATCTAAAAATTGTTTCTATAAGCAAAAGGTTGGTCAATGCGTGCGCGTACATGGGTCGCTGTGACGTCATCAAAATTCTTCGTAATTTTAACCAACATTGCAACTCGACTGTGACTAAACCGCAATTCCAAATCCTTTTTGCAATTTTCAATGCCCGCCTTTCTCTGTTAAATGAAACTAAAACCAACTCTCTATGTTATTTGGTTGCGGAGCTGTAAGCGTTTAACTTTACCACGAAAAGCTTCATAATATTTTCTTTTCTCGACACACCATTAGACCACTATGGAGAGACGTAGGTTTACGTCAAAAACGTATAAAAATATGGTTGTATGATAAAAAAAAATGATTTATGAAAAATGTATAGAAGGCTAGCCTCTATAGCCGTCATTTCATTATTGAAGCAAATATGTTTTGACTTTCTCAACATATGAAAAATCGAACACAAAATCAACTTTCATGTCATCGACAAATTTACATAATTTTTTGTTCAATGTATTAAGAAGAATTAAGAAATGAATGCAATAGTAATATTTTTTCCTTTTTTATTATTGAAAGCATGTAATACGTCTATAGGCGTCTTTTGCCTACGTAACGCCAAAAATTGAATGGCTATAGCCGACGTGTGTGGCAATGCGTGAAAGAATTCTTTTAATGTATCATGTGCAATAATGGTGGATTATGAACTCTAACTCGATTAGAAATAACAATTTTTCAGAAAGAGTGACAAACATTTTTTTCTGAAAAGCATTTTGAAGCAACAAAAATCTTTCATCTTTTCAGAGGGACACCTTATTTCTATTTTTACTGATTAGGTAAAAAAATCTAATACAAAACGGAAGATCTTATTTACGCATATCATTGCATTTGCGAATGGTGAAAATGATAAGGGAAATTACAAGCGGAATTACTGAAACTTTTATATTTAACGGTATTTTTCAACTTTATAAATTTTCAAAGAACTATAAATTACTTCTTTGAAAATAATGAAACTGTCCATCGTTAGACTACTGCTTAGGAACAAGAGATAATTGATTAGCCAATTCTAATAGTGAAAAACGGCAAGTGATCATTGCACTTATTATGAAAACTTCTAGTTTCTAGACTGATGCATTACCATTTTTGCGTAAGAAGTAGTTGTATTAGGATTGAGTTTTCAAAAATCAGCATTAGAATGTATAATTAAAGTGTCTTAAAATCTGGAACAGGCATGCAGTTTACCTGAAAAGTGTTTCTAAATACAAGAGCATACAGAAAAGAAATTTCAATCAAGAATTGCATAATACATTTAAATGAAATTGCAGACTTGTGGAAAAGACGTTCACAGCCCCTCTAATGCTGCTGGTTAACTGGTATCAAATTCTTTGCTTCTGACCGAAAGGGTAGTGGGCTCGAAACTAGATTTCACTAAATATCCCTCATGTGTTTGGGCTAGATCACTTTTAATTCATTGAAAATCCTCTCACTGCTGTGTTTTTGATAGTTGGTGATAGACTGATGTACCATCCTGACAGCTGTTCGAAACTGCTGAACTGTGGTTGGTACCATCCTGTTAACTGACAACTGCTCGAAACTGCAAGGTCTGTTCCAAAATACAGTACAACCCCGTTTAACTGAACTAAAGGTGGGGAGACGTTTCGGATAACGTTTTCAACGTAGGACTACGTTCCTCCCATTGGGGTCTCAAGAAAGAATTTGATTCACACGCCGAAATGCCACATAAAAAGTTGTATGAGAGATTCTCTATATCTCGGTAACTACATAGGTTAAAAACATAACTAATATCTTATTTTAGAGATAAAGGGTAACAACAGAAGTTACAAAAAAATTGAGAATCGGAATCGTAGTTCAGCGACTACCGAGTCGCAAAGTTGGGCAAAAATAGACATGAATTGGTTACGCCACGCGCATAAGATGCGCGCGCACAATTGACTGACGCCATTGAGAAATGCTTACATTGCTTGTGCATCCACCGGTAAAGCTGCATTAAATTTAAATGGAACGACCGTTCATGCAGTATTCAGTATAACTCTACAGAGTAAGAGGGCTAATAGATTGTCTCATGAATTTCGAAGCGAGTCAAGCAGTCCTACGCCTTTAACATCAGCGGCTGTTTGAAAAAGACAGCCTCCCGTTGTTTTTTCGGTTAAACCATGAACATCTATTGTAATTTTATATCTAATTGCAGTATTTAGTTCTGAAATGTTTTGAGTGCAAAACGAAATCAAAACTCTCTTTGTAGGATACACTTATGTTCTTTATTAAACTTGAGCTTCCCTTGGGCGTAATATTCGCGCCGGCGAGTTCGGACGAAATGCACCTGACAAAAACAGGTAAACAATATTGTAATTAACATTGTTAATACCCATTACTTTTAATTTTAGCATTTTAAAATTAATCACTGACCTTCTCAGAGAGGTTTAAAAGAAAAAAGTGGGGATATCATTACAAAAAATGTCTCGCCTTCGCGATTATTTCCATGCAGTACATTACTTGTTTTCTGGATTTGCGATTTCAAAGACATTTCGGATAATTCGAGGTTCGGTTAATCGGGATGTTTCTGTAGTTCTCGTGTAGCGTCGAAGTGGAACGTTTATTTGATATCAAAACATAATAAGCTGAATTACAAGTTGCTAAGAAATCATATATTTGAACTCATGCCTCGATCAGAACCAACAAAAAATCTGAGAGCAATTAATTTACTCTCATATCTATCCCAGAATATTTAAGTAAAAGTTTCAAAACTCAACGTGAAATTCGTACCCGACTTCATATCCTTCATTATCAGATACTGAAAGAACAATGGCGGTGAAAGTTACGCAGTGTTAATAATGCAGTTCTAAAGATAAAAAAAATCTAGACGTGCTCAATCTCGTAATCTAACGTATAAGGATACAGGTAATGATTCATGTCAGGTGTTGCATTGTGCTGCAAATTGCATTCTTATCGCTTTGAAAGGTGATGTCAGAACAGTTAATCTTCCAACATCTTTCAATGATTTACATTTTTCGACGTGAAAAGTACGGGCTATTTTCAATCAATATTTTTGCCCAAATCTTGCGAATTTGTCCAAAATATTTTTCAAACTAAAGAATTGCAATTTATATTCAACGCAATAGTCATCTTCCCAAGTGTGTGGAATAACTGAGAATTTCCACTTTGCCCTATACAAGTAAGTTCATCGATAAGTTAAGTACCTAAGGCGTATATGTTGACGAGATTCGTTATTAAATTGTTCAGTGAAGAATTTTTATACCTTGTAGAAATAAAATCATGCAGCAATAAAATTAACTTCCTGGTGATTAGATATGACTTTCAAAATGGTATCATATAAGAGGGTTTATGAATAACATTTCAAATTTATAATTTTTGGTCCATAAAGAATGCTATGGAAAAAAGTGTCAGCACCCAAACTTTTTACAGAAGTTTTATTTCTTGTTATGGAATTTCTGAATTTTATCTTACAGCTTGCAAAATATATTTAAAAATAAAATCTTAGTTATTTTTCTTTCGCTTGGTACGGATGCTATACCCATGGAATTTTTTTCGTCTGCTTTCAGGCTTGTGCTATACCATTAAACCATTAGAATTTCCTTCTGTCATCCGAAATAATCGGTCTGCCCTCATCAATACCCTTTATTTTCATGTACTATTCTATCACAACATGTGTAATGTTTAGGTCCCGCACTAAGGTAGATAGAAAATAATAGTACAAAAAACAACGGAAGGTCGGAAGATACTGAATGTCATATCTTCCAAAGACTTTAGGCTGGGATCAGTTTAGTTTAATTATACTTAGGTCTCGTGTGGAAACTAATCGTGATCATTTTTCGAACGGTCCTCTTAATTTTGAATTTTGGTCAGATGGCGAGAGCAACACCTGAGCTGCCACACTCTCTCCAAACTTCCACTCTAAGCCAGGGGAAGGATGATTGACCCTCGACTTCTGATTTAACATGCACCAGACCAGTATGCATGGTTCATCTTCCGTGGAATAGGGTCTCAAACAAGCCAGCCTCCAGTCACATAGCCGACATCCTGTCGTGATGCCACCAAGACTCTCTGCTACGGAACCTGATGATCGTAGATTCCACCAGACCTGATTCCACGATAGGTCCACCTACGGATCTGGTGCACGTTAAATCAGATGTCGAGGATAAATCATTCTCCCTCTGAATTAGAGTGCAAGTTCAGAGGAAGTCTGCCGGTTCAGATATCTTCCTCGTCATCAGGCCATGGTTCAAATCTAAGAGGTTCGTGGATGGGACAGCCTTTCTTTCAATAAAGGTTCATCCAACCGGCAAGGAGCCATCTTGGCTCCAAGTTCAGGAGTATAGTGTGGTGTTAATAGTCTAATTTAACTTAACAGCGGCCTACTTGAAAAGGAGAAAGCATTATCTTGTTTCCCAACCCGTATTCCCGCTTTAAAGGGCTGTTTTTACATTTTATCCTCTGGTAATTTTAAGGCCATATTTTATGGGGCGATTATATTGGTACAGCGTAACTACATCGTATGCAAAATTAATTCCGTGAGCGTGCGCAGTAGACCAATCTTTCCTTCCCCAAATCCCATCTTCGTAAAAGGGAACGTGAAAGCCTTTTTCTTCCTCTCTGTCGCTACTCCAGCTGAAAACGACTTGCAGATTGGCACAGAAGTGCTCCTTAAACGTAATTAACGATTAATATATTTTTACTTTCTTTTTGTGCTGCCTTTACCACTCTCACCCTCTTTCTCGTGTTAACGGAAATCAATTTTGAGGAGAGGGGGGGCTTTCAAGGAACGAAAGGATAAAAAAAACGAATGGTAGAAGAGGGTTGAAAAAAACGAACAAAATGAAAAGAGAGCAACTTATTTGGCAGCCTTTTATCAATGCATCTCTTGAAAAGTTATTTCTAATTATGTCACTTCGTTCGATCGAAAAGCTAGCTCAAGTGAAGCCCTCCACTCCAGTTTCAATTTTAATAAGCGGCAATCGGCAGTTGGATATTGATTACGGAGTTTGACTTCTTATTAGAATTTGTTTTTGAATAAAAAATAATCGTAATAATAATAAAAAGCTGGATTTTGCAGTGAGGGTTTTTATTTACATTCGAAAACATCGTTAAAAGAACAGAGACGAAATTGCTTTTTAAATCAGTCTGAATGGTGGGGGAAGGGGAGATTTGGAGATGTGGAAATGGTTCGTGTGTACGAGTTTATCTGGTCAAGAATTCGAAGAAAAACTGAAAAATTTGTTTAAAACGATACCATCGCGCAAATTTATTGATTTTTATCTTTTAATAAAAAGGACTTGCGGAAAAATTGTTGCGGATTAATGAGATTTGGGAATTGCTATTAAATGTCAGGGAAGAATTAAAATATGATTTTTAAATTTATGAAAACTTGTTGTTGGTGGAAGGAAGCTATGTTGGTTTTTAACATGGGTTTAATTTGTAAAAATTGAATGTATTCGGTTTAAAATGCTTAGAATTTCAGCCACTGCTTTGGAAAAAGCCCAAAGAAAAAAAGAATCAATTATTTCTTTTTAAGAAAATACTTTAATATTGTACGAAAATTAGACGAAAAATGCTAGCAAACAACATATTAAACAAATTAATAATATTACACAAAATTTCTTCTCTTTTAGATAGATATAAAAATACAAAAGTGCTATTGTAAATACTTAAAGTGAGTAACATCTGAGGTAATAGAATCATTTTCGGGACGGTTTTGAGAATCGTAAATACAATTCCACTTGCTACTTTAGTTAACTGAATTTTTGCTATTAAAAACAAATTTAGCTGCATAGTGCGAATATTATATTAATAATTTCATTTTCTTGCTTTTTTTGCCTAGAATCATCTGTAATAAATTTTACCTATACACAGGGTGTCCAACAAAGGATTTCCTTATTTTAAAATTAAATAACTCGGCAATGGAGATCGATAGAAGAATGAAACCAATGGTATGTTTATTTTGAAAGCCATAACAATCTGATACAGAAGTTTCAGAATTAGTTACAATTGTTTCCAGCAGGTGGTGCTGCACGCTGTAGTCGTAGTACAGAGTCGAACAAAAGCTATGAACAGTTCTTTACAAGCAATCGTTGCAATCACAACACAATCTATTCAAAACGTGCACCTTTCGCAGCACAGATAGGACGCACACTAAGAATGAAATTTTCGGCCATCCTCTATAGCGTGTTAACGGAAATGTTGCCATCAAATGGTAACTAAATTCGAAACCTTCCAAAGAGTAATTGCTTCGAACTACACCACATTTACTCGAACAGACATGGATTGGCCTTCATAATCACCCGATCTAACTCCCTGCAACTACTTCTTGTGGGGCACAGGGAAGCATACTGTTTTCCGGACAATCTTGCAATATTGCAAGAGCTTGAAGAGTTGATCAGTTGGACATGTGCTTGCATTTCCGTTGACACACTGCAAGCCGCGGTGGCTTAGTGGTAAGGTCTCGGCTTTGGGGCCGGAGGGTTCCAGGTTCGAGACCCGATTCCACTTAAGGTCTACCGTGTATGGGGCCTGTTGCACGCTGTATCATACGTAGTGGCCAAACGTCCTCCCGCTGGTGTGGCGTGGAAGTTTAGAGAGGGGGTGCCAGCTCAAATGTCGTCCTAGTCATCTGACCGTGGTTCAAAATTACGAGGTCCATCCCAAAATAGCCCTCGTGTTGCTTCAAAACGGGACGTTAATATAACTAAACCGTTGACACACTACAGAGGATCACGGAAAATTTCTTTCTTGGTATGCGCCATCTCTGCGCTGCGAAGGAAGCACATTTTGAATCGATTGCAATGGATTGCTTATAGCCTTTTTACTGACTCCATGCTACTACTACAGCGTACAACGCCACCTGCTAGCAAAATGTGTAACCAATTCTGAAACTTCTGTAACAGATTTTTATGACTTTCAAAATAAACATACCATTGGTTTCATTCTTCTAAGGATCTCCTTTGCCGAGTTATTTGATTTTAAAATCAGCGAGTCCTTTGTTGGGCACCCTGCATTTCCTGAAATTCGTAAAAATAGTGCCAAGCGTTCCTTGATTATCGATAGATGGAGTGATTTGCTAAATTATAAACACCATTTTTAAATTATATAAGCTTATTTAACTTAACGTTATAATTTTGTTTATTACAAACTGGAGAATATTTTATTTAAGTGCTTGGATTAAAGGTCTGAAATTCACGATGACATTTTGAACCGATAAAATTCTTAAGTCTTTAAATTATTTTTCACGGGTATTTAAATTTTGTTTAGTGATATTCATGATCCTTTTCATTATGACTTCGAATATTATTAAAGTAATTTCTTAAAAAAGTTACTATCCATACCGTTTCTAGACATATTTCCTCAATTTTATTCTATTTCTTCCATGAAATATTCACTCTAAGATAAAATACTTTTTCAATCTATTATTTTTAAATACCCTGCTCCAACCTTCAAATGATTTCATACTGGTGTACTGTATTGCAGGATGTATCAACAGACTTTTTATAAAAAAAAAACCACTTTTATTTTAACATAATTTTCACCTAAAAAAACCGTTCGTTCGCTGGAACTATATATATCAGTCGTTACATTTCGATCTCTCTACAATAACATCTTTAATTCTTAAAAACAACTAACATCTTTTATCCTGCGTTGCTAAGCAACGCTCGTAAGACAAATATCGTATTGCCACACTAAAAAGTTTTAGAAAGAAAACTTTAGAAATAACTAAATATTTTTGTAACAAATATCACATATAAATATTCATGATACTTTTCGTTAAAACTTCAAATATTATTAAAGTAATTTCTTAAAAAGTTACTATCCATACCGTTTCTACACATATTTCTTCAACTTTATTCTATTTATTCCATGAAATATTCACTCTAAAATAAAAGACTTTTTCAATCTATTATATTTAAATACTCTGTTCCAACCTTCAGATGATTTTATAATGGCATTTTTCCAATAGGTTAATTGTTTACCCTTAAAATATAAATCACGACTTTTTGTCCATTTTGATGATTCGGATTATTTTTATTAAAGAAATTTTCTCAAGAGAGGAACAAATGACAGCTCGATGCTGCTATACATGGACTATGTCGAAGGTGAGGCAAAATATGCTATGAAAACTTTTACAAACTTTTGTACGGTGGTTATATTTGTGTGTTTTATTATGAAGAAAAAAAATCGATGTTTAATATCCAATGCAGGTTGATTTTGAGAAATGGTTTTACACATTTTGAAGCTTTTAAAAACACTATTGGATTGAACTGATAGTTTCTCATTCGATATCGGATTAGAAAAAGCCAAGTCCTTAATATACTACTAAAGATTTATTATCTTCGACAGAACAATAATATACTTGACATTTTCAGGGTGCAGTTCATTTAATACATTTTAGATTTGACATGTTTTTAATCATTTATAGCAATCATAATCGGAGAAAAAGCTGTTATTTAAATAAGCTGGTTACATACAAGTTTATGCTTTAGTAAATGGATTTCATTAAATGTATATGAGACTCATTCATCAGTCTGAGTGATATAATTATAAATCGTCGCTTAACAAGCAATACCACCAACCTCAATTTTCCAAATTTTACAAGAGGAAAAAAACCCGATTTATTCGCAAGCGATTGCCGGATTGTTTTCACATCTGATATAAACATGAGACCAAATATCTCTGAAGAGTGAATTAATTATTCCATATTCATTATTGGGCGCCAGAAATCCAGTTTTTTCTTCCTCTTGTAAAATTAGGAAAATAGGCATAGATGGGTTTGCTTGTTAAGCGACCAAATATACATACAACACTCTTACGATTTTTCAGGCTGCCTAAAAGCAGGTTTGCGTCCTGAACAATAGTTATCATGTCTGAATTAGTTGAAGAACCTATAAGCTTCTTTTTCCAATTTATGTTGCTGTTACTTAGCCATGTCTTTAATCCACTATGCCAGTCGTGAGTTGCAACAGGACATAAACGGATATATATTGCAATTCAATGATAACGAAAAGAAATTTGTTTTCTTTTCAGTGTGGCTTTAAAATAAAGTTTCACCTTCCATTAGAAGTGATGCGAAAAAGTTTTATTGTTATAGTAACAAATGTTATGACTTCCTATCTTTCAGAAATGTTCACAGTGTGATTTGAAAATAATTGTTTCATGCTATACAATATATGATACAACTTTATACTTGAATGGAATCTTTAAACCTTTGTTGGTCTTTAATTAACTTTTACGTATCAAAATAACTTATTCCTTTGTATGCTGAAATGAGAAAACTAAGTTTAGTGTGAACGACATCTATTGAAGATTACGCAGTTAACAATCTGCAGAGTTTGTTTATTTAAACAAAATATTTAAATTTCCTTCCAAATTATTAGAAACAAAACTTTAAAAAATTCAAAACGGAGCGAATCTCGCTTGGAGGGAAAAAAGCGAACAGCATTTCAAAAGAAAACATTCTTTGTCATTAATTCGAGAATCGTTTTCATTTGCATAGTTTCTTACAACTAAACAGGATTTCGCAAATAGACAATCGTGCAAACAACAAAGCTCATTAATGAAATAACTTCCAAAGGAAAAAAAGAGCCTTTATGCGGCTATCGAATTTCTTGTGCCTATCAGACTAAAAATTAAGCCTTAAAAATGCTCTCGTTAGAACTACTAATTATGCAGCCAAAAAAATACCATTTACTTTTAATTGGGAAGAATGAAACAGAGGAAATGTGTTTAATTTGAAAGAAAATGCCTTTCTGTACATATATATAGAACTTGTTATGAGAAATATTAGCATTTCCCTGGAGAAAGTCGGCGAAGTTTTCTTTCTTTCTCGAAAAATCTCATTTATGAATCACAGTTACAGTTAACGGAAAAGAATCGATTGAATGGTTTAATGAGAAGTCGTTTGAATATTTCTTGGCGCGTTCATTAGCGGAATTTTCCAACCAAATAAAGAAGAAATTTTTTAAATTTCTAACTAATTAAATTGGTGAAGCGAAAAATATTGTAGACAGGAAATTTTCTGGTGGAGTTTTGAAAGAAGAAGAAATGGTTACTTAGAGCAGGCATCGCTAAAATTTTGTTTGTGGAATATAGGACTAATTTAGAATGACGGGAATCTTTGTTTCGTTGTCGTCACAGTAACGCATGATTTTAAAGTATTTGAATAAAATATTTGAAAGCTGCATTTCTAAACTTTTATATCCTTTCAGCTATAAATATAAAATTGTTTTAAAAATTTCAGCAATAAATGATAATTTTGAGAACATACAACGACAGATAATTATTTTCTTTTTTTCCTTCCGATGAAAACAGAGCTTTCAAATTTCAAGAATTATAATCAGTACGATTTTTTTACACTTAATTAACCCTCTGAGCGGAATATCAGCGATTATGACGGCGAAAATATATAAGCCTAATATTAAGCAAATGGGTATTCAAAATATATTCCAGTTAGAGGGTTAAACATGCTTATATATTTTTACCGTAGAAAAGAACAGCAGGCTATATAATTTCAAAATTAGTTTTTTTAAATGTCCAAATACTTTCGTTTAACAAAATTCAACCTAAAATATATTAAAATTGTTTACAAAAATAATTATTTTGAAGATCATGCACCGACAGGTAACATCTTGTTACTTCCACATTTTCGTTATTTCACTTTTTTATTCATTTAAATAAATTTCTTAATATTTCTAAAACGCAATTATTCCTTTCTTATAATAATAAACATCTTTATGAATATTGTTTCCTCTAAATTAAATTATTATGCTTGGTATAGTTTCCAATATTCATTTGGAAACCAGGCTTTCTTTCAACAGACCTATAAGTATTTTTCATTCATTTATATTTATTAAATCTTTTCGTCTCAGCGGGTTGTATAGTTTCAAAATAGATTTTATATTTTCAAATTATTTCTCTACATGAAATTTAAGATAAAATACATTGAAATTATTAACAAAAAATGATTATTTTGAAGATCATGCCTCGACAGATAACATTTTACTATTTCCATATTATCGTTGTTTTATTTTTGCGCTAATTCAAAGAAGATTTATTATTATTTCTGAAACGTAATTATTCCTTTCTTATAATAATAAACTTCTCTGCGAATAATGTTTCCTATAAATTAAATTATTATGCTTGGTTTAGTAACCTATATTCATTCCAAAACCAGGTTTACTTTACATAGACATAAAAGCGTTTCTATTTATTAAATCGTTTCCTTCATTTAGTTAGTAATAAGTCTTGACTTTCAATTCCGATTGGAAAGGTTATAGTAATAGACTAGGATGTAGACGGTTAAATTAGATTAGAAGTTAATTCTTATGGCGTATTTAATGTGGCGTATCATTCCTTATTTTATACTAATATATTTTAGATAAATTAATGCTTTCCATTTCACAGGAAATAGAATAAAAGCGAAGTATTTTCTTTTACTTTTATTTCTAACGTTTCTATCTTATTCC
This sequence comes from Araneus ventricosus, assembly GCA_013235015.1. NCBI lineage: Eukaryota > Metazoa > Arthropoda > Arachnida > Araneae > Araneidae > Araneus > Araneus ventricosus. The sequence continues at coordinate 47,218 of BGPR01005376.1, forward strand.
TTTTGTAGAAACATATCTATTTAATTATCGTTAAAGCTTCCACTTTAATTATTCTGAAGGGATTATTTTAGTTAGGGATTAGTTATTAGGTTCAAGAATGCTTAACATAGTGCAGATTGAATTTTATAAACATATGTTTACCATGGTCTTAATTTTTGCTGTAAAGAGAGATTTGACGTCGAATATGGTGTAGATAAATATATCAATAATTTTATTTTTTGGTTTAAAGATTTTCTGTGTCATCAATATTTGTTGATTCGAATGTTTCTTAAAAATGGAATAAAAATATAATCTAAGAACTAAAAATTCTCATTATTTGTATAACAATAATAAGAATTAACAATTAATTAACTGAACATATAATCGAATTTGCTTTATGTATTCGTTTAAAGTGATTTTTCATTGTCTAATTGGTTTTAATATCTGATAAGATTGGAAATCATCTTATCATTGTCATATAGAAATATTTCTATACCCTTAATCTTATATTTTCTTAGAGAACCTTAGCTAACATTACAGTAAGCATATAAACGATACCTTTTTATTCAAATACAACGTAAAAATGAAGAATAAATCTTTATACATTGTGAGTGCTGTCCAAAATTTCATGTAAACTATTATTTTTTTAAAATAATAGATTTGTTTTGCACTTGAACTTCTCTTTTGTATATTCTTTTTGATAGTATTGGTACATAAATTTCGTTTCTTAATACTATTTAATATAATTTAATTTTTAATTAATTTAATTTTTTCCTGTTTTGCTTTTTTCTGGTAGATGATTTTATAAAATCATCTCTACAAATATTATTATCTTTATTGCAATAAAATTTAATTTAGCGTCAACCATAGACTATTTCATATTATTCTTTTTGTCTATCTTTAAATTTACTTTTTTAGGTATGGCAACTAAAAGTAATTGTTGAAAATAAAAATACAGAATGAAATGTTTTGAGAAAAAATTCAGATGAAATAAAAAGTTAAAGAGAAATTATTGCTTCGTCATTTTGTATCCCTACATAAATATTTGGCCATTTGTAATACGTATTTTTACATCATACCACTGATTAACAAAACACAAATAACTAAAATGACACCAAGATGAAAACCCTTGATTTATCATTTTATGTAAGCCCTCAATTAGATGACACATGCTATTTGGAAAATTTGTTATTTCAATTCACATGAAATGAAACGTGGGACGCTAAAGTGTGTTCGAATGATTCGCGTAATTTAAATTAATTTATACTTTGCCTTAATTACAGGCTTAAATAAAGAATAAATTCTATTATTTAATGTTCGAGTATAAAACGTTACGTTTAAGGGTTAAATAATAATAATATTGTAGATTTTTCTGTCTACTTAAACACTGATACCACTTGTGTCTGACGCAGCATAGTCAAATCAATGGCTCTTGCGCCATAAAACATCTAAACATCTGTCTACTTAAAAAATTAGACGAATCAGAGTAGGAAAAAATTCCTTTTTTCTTTCACGGTAGATTATTAAAGTTTCAATGTGCTCATAGATAGGAGTAACTTGCCTAAGGGTTTCTTGAAATATAGGATATATAGAATTTGTCCATGGTTTCTTGAATTTTGAAAAAAATCACTTTCTAAAAAGCAGAAAAGTATCAATTAGCCATTAACCCTGTCACACAGAGCGAGACGGTCCCGGACGGTCGAAAAATTTCTCCTTAACAGCGACCGAGGCCAGTCTGAGGCGGTTGGCTTTTTTAGAGGGGAGGTGAGGTTCTGAGGTCGTTTCGAAGATCAGCTCGGTAAGGTGTCCAATTATCCTTGCCAACCACAGCCCATTTCCGTGCGCCTTAAGGGAAGTTTACAGCAGTGATTGAGGTGTGGGGTAAATGACCACTCAGGTTGAGATAGTCCAATTCATGTCGCATCCTAGGTTTTGAAGGGGCTAGAAGAAAAATGGCGCCTCGGTATTAAAGAGTTAAACACATAAGGGTTTAAACTTTTATGTTTCGAATTGATTTGCCAGCAACATTTAATTTTATTTTTTATCATTAAATAAGTTTTGATGCAGAATAATCCCAAGAAACAGGGAAAAAACTTTTTAAGTCTTTAAAATAACAATTATAATTTTAAAAAAATTACTTCTGTCTTCAGCCTACTATCTACTGCTTGCTGTCGGAACTACATTCTTCAGGTTCTTATGAATACCGTCAGGAAAGTTGTCGTATTGAGAAGATATAAGCGGCACTTATGATTACTATGGGTACAAAAAGGGTAAAATGGTGCACTCATCACCTTATTGTACATTTTGTTCTGACAAAAGTTGTATTTTCTGATTTAGCTTGAAAATTAATGTAAGATGTGTGTGTGTGTGGAAATTATAGTTTCTAATCGAGAGCAGTGGCCTACCAAGGGGAAGGCGAGATTGGCCCACGCCAAGAGCTCGGGTGAAGGGCGGCGATAATTCTTTATATACGAGGATATAAAATTTGCTAATTTGTTTGTGTAAGGAAAAAAAAGTGGCAGGAATGTAGTTTTCCGGGGTAGAGGCGTGAGGGATCATAGAGTGGACGAAAAATTTTAAAAAATGTAGCTCGTATTGGGGATGGAGAGGCGCAGCTTTGGCAGTTCTGACAAGGATAGAGGATCGTCTCTGTCTCGATCTTGATCGAGCAGTATGATTACAAACAATATTGCATAGGTTTAGTTTAGTTTAGAAGAAACACGAGGGCTATTCTGGAACCGACCTCGTCATTTTGAACCGCGGTCAGATGACAAGGACGACGCCTGGGCTGTACCAGTGGGAGGACCTTTGACCCCTACGTAGGATTTAATGTGCAATAGGCGTCATACACGGCAGATATTCAGTGGAATCTGGTTTCGAACCTGCAGCCCTCCGGCCCGAAGCCAAGACCTTACCACTAGGCCACTGAGGCCTAAACTGCATTGGGCGAGTTCAAAATCATTTGTGCAAATCACTATTTCTTCTCATCATCTTAACTTTAACCCGGGAGGGCGCGCATCCGGTCTGCGAGGCCCGGTGCTTGCAAGAATTTATTACAGAAAATTAACCCCTCAACGAAAAAATTCCAGATTCACAGTAGCTGCATTCAAGTTCATTTACCTACTGACCACAGGCATTTCAAGAATTTCCTCTCATTTGTTATCTCAGAAAACAGACGCTCGGGCGTCTGAAACTTGATGCGCGCGCTCACTTTTCTGAGTAGAATTGCTAAAGAGAACAGACAGATCGCTATTCGAACTACGAATATGGGATGTAAAGATTAGAAAAGTTTTTAGCTGAAAATCAACTAATTAAGAATCAATAACGAAGAAAATAAAGACATTTTTTCTGTTGAATTGGTTACAGATCGTAAGTTGAATTCTTAAAGAATGGGATATTTGTGAGTCCACCCATTATTTAGAAGAAGGTTGGAATTAAAAAATGGTGTAGTAAACGGTAAGATAGGTGGAATTAACAAATGGTGTAAAAGAGAATCTCGTAAAAAATATGAGAACTTTTACACACAACACCGCCATACAACTACCCGAAAACTTTGTTGAAGCAAAAGTTGTATAATCGGTTCAAAAGTCTTGGAAGTGCTTATCGATGAGACAGATGATGCATTAATACTTTTATCCAGAAGAATTCAGGTAATTTTGCACAGGAAAGCCAAACTTTTCGTGAATACCTTGGAAGTCCATCGACCTTCTTCAATTTAATGCTCTACTTAGAAGAGATTTATATGAAAATAATTTTATTAATATTTCTTGTGATGTACACTAGTGCAAAGAATGTTTCTATTAAAGTAAATGTAATTTTCTTCGCGTTTGGTTAGGAAAACAGGACCCTGGGCCTACGAAGCCCGACTGGCGTCCTCGAGTAAGTGTAAGGAACACGCGTCCTCGCGGGTTAACAATAAATATTTGTAGTGAAGGAAGATAAAATGTATCAAATAAACAATATTCCATTCTCTAACTACGACGTACCTGCCAGATTATTACAACTGTAGAGTATTTGATATTGAAGGCTGTATTTAAGTCTTTAAGGCTGAAGAATATTTAAGTCATTATCTGCAAATAATTCAACAAAAAACAAGATGGACACAATTAAATACTTCAGGTATCCTTAAGCTTTTATGTGAAGAGAAATAAAATTAAATTTTTGAAATAAAATGTGTCATCTAATTAGGAGATAAAAGAAATCCGTATGTCAAGGAGATAATAGATCAAATTTTGAAGAAAGACTGAAACAAAAAAAAAGTTTGCTATATTTTAAAGCAATCTCTAGAGTTCAACATAATTTCTTTTCAGTTTCATGATCAACAAAGGTTTAAAAATATATCCTCTTTTTTTTATTCGAAGTTAATTTATTTCAAGAAATCTGCATTACCGAGCGATAATGGCATGCTGAAATTTGGGAATATTTTTTTTCCAATAACTCCGTTCGTATTTTATTTAAAGTGGAATTCCTTGTTTTTGTCTGCGAATCGTTATCGACTAAAGCGATATTCGCGAAAATCGGATTTGCCATGGATTGAGCATAATGCGACATTCCAAGAAAACCTTTTAACCGATTTCTAATACTTTCAAAGAAGATTCTTTTTTCTTTTTGCGATTCAATTTTTTTTAGCTGTACTGATTTATTTTAAGTTTTGTGACGAACGGGAATGACAGGAAGTTAGTACTTTCTAGAACTTCTGCAGTCTATATTATTCTTTGAGCTATACATCAGGTTGTACATAGCCGAATAAAACCGAATCAAAACAAGAACAAAACCTTCAAGTAAAAAAATAATCCTGAAAGTGTTACAATTGAGGTTTCATGTTTGTCCAGTATGCAATTGCTTTATGTGTGTTTATTCCTTTTAGGGCCAAATTCAGTTTAGTTTTCACCATGAAAATGATGCGAATAGGTGTATAAATCCACACAAAAATACAAGAACAGGTGCTACCATCTTCATTAGGTACTAAAAATTCGTTATTTTTAAAACTAAGTAATCGAAAGACTACCACTTGGCTAAGGAAAGGATTAAAAAGGTGGTTTTGACGAAAAAGAACCGATTTTCAAAGGGCTTCTTAGTGAGTTTTGTTTAAATACATCGATATCGAGTTTTTGAAGGAACTCAAGGTCAATATAGAGATGTCACTTATAATTTTTAACCATGGTTAACTGATGAGGATGACACCTGAGATGTCAATCTGTATTCTACGCCCCAGCAAGTGGAAGACACTTGACCTTGAGGCTCACATGAACTAAGGATCATGGGTGGAGTCGGATTCGAAATTGGAACCTTGTTGCCCAAAGCGGAGATCTTACCTCCAGGCAATCACATTCCAAAATACCTGATGTTAATTTTTTTGAAGGGATATAGAATTTTTATCATTAAGAATACTAATTTATTTATAGCAAGTAACCTTATTCCAGTTAGTTTAGTTATATTAACGTCCCCCTTTTGAAGCAACACTAGGTCTAATTTGGGACGGATCTTGTAATTTTGAACCTTAATTTTTGTTCGTATCGTTGAGTTCCCTATTTTAAACCAATCAATTGCCGCGTCAACAAGCGCTGCAAGTTGGAGGATCTTCTTCGAGGCGGCCTTTGAAATGGTCTAAAATCGTCAGAAACAACGATATTCAAAGCTTCATAACACAGTCAGTTTTAGTTGCAGAAGAGTGGTACTTGTATTTGTTGTTATTTCTACTACCCTCCCCCCAAAAAACAAACACACATTTAGACTTAGAACTTTAGGACATGACATTTATTAGCATATAGAAAAGACGAAAAAGGAAATATGAGCACACAGCATTTAAGAAGTATGATCGTTGCACGCAGCAAGCATCATGATCGCCGACTCGAAGAAGGAATGTGCTAGGAAGAAACCGTAAGCGCGGAGTCGCACAGTTTATCATGCTCGTGAAAAAAGTTAGACAGTTATTCCCTCCTTCAACCCAACAATTTCATTAAAATGTTAGTGTGTTAAGAGATATAAATACGAATTAAGGAAAGTTTTAATTGTGAAAGAGTTAAAATTACAAAAATGATAACAAACAACGATAATTGAGTAAGAATCCGGTGGATGACTTCATCAGAGGCCATTCATCCATGCAGATTCAAAACCAGAATATGTTTTTTGTAGAGGAAAAAGACTTTAAGGTCTGAAGTTAATATGAATTTCCTCTAAGGCCTGAACCTATCCCGGAATATATTGGAAAGAAAACAAATTATCTACGAAGAAGAAATTAAAAACAGTGTCTTTTAAACGAAGTCTGAAAAGAAGGGCTTAAAATCTTATCTCCTACTAAAGCTGTGTAGTGGAAGAAAAGAAGGCCGTTACAAAAGTTAACTTAGTAAATAGGTGTGCGCACCTATCTCCATCTAATTAGGGATACACTAACTAAACACTTGATAATTTTTTTTGTAGATTTTTCATAAAAATTTCTATGAGGTTTTTATTTGGTTTTTTAGTATTTTAAAAAGAATTTTAATTGTTTTCATGCATTTTATAATTTTTATTTTCATTTTTTTGCTGCATTATTATTTTTATAAATTTAAAGAAGTTTGTAGGTGAGCCTTTAAAAAGGTTAGAAGGTGTGGTATAAATACTTTCATTATTTTTTGTCTTTTTAGATATTCATTCCTTGGTGTGTTAAGAATATTTCAATAAATATGACTAATAGGACCGGGGATTGTATAAAAAAGTTAGACTATTTAACTTTTTCAACAGTTCATTTTTGAATTCAAAAGACATAAAATATATTTTTTTACGACATTCAAGGCTTCTTTCCAGTTGGAAGCATATAGATATCTGCAACGGTTTTGAAACTATTCATTGGGTAACATTTAAAGTAGTCACCCTATATAATCAGAAAAAAACAGCCGCAAAAATACTCTAAAAAACAAACTGGCGAATGATGGATTAAATATTTACGCTATAAATTTAAAATTTAGACTTGAAGTAAAGCAGATGAAATTATAAAGCCGCATTAATTAATTTCCTTTCAACATTTCTAAATCTTCAGAAAAATCATAAATTTAGCCAACGGCTTACAATTTTTTTAAATCATTTCCATTTCTTTTATTTTTATTTTCCATGGAACTATCTTTTAAATTTGCTATTCAAAAATGTTCATTGAAACAGAAATATTAATTAAAATTTCAGTCTTATAATTTTACCTACATAAGCTACACAAATAATATTTCTTATTCCATTAAAAATATATCTTCATTTTATTTCTATGTCAAAATATTAGAGTGTTTTAAGAAAGCGAAATCGTTTCTTTTTAGCACACGATAGAGTCTTCGGAAAAAAATTAATTATCTCATGCTTTTTGAAATGTCTCAAGATTGGTTTTTTGCGCCATGAAGTTAAAAAAAAATGTAAAAATATTACCTGGAAAGTAAAATTAATTTTTGTCAGTCACCATAACGATTTTCATTTTTTAGATTTAGATTGAATTTTTTTTATAATAATTAAAAACTAATGTGTTAATTTAAAGAAAAAATACTTATTAACTGAGAGGGAATATTATAATTTCATTAGCAAAAATAAATTATTTCGAAAATTTTAAGTTTTAATTTGTTAATGGGAATTTTAATGGATACTCACTTCTGGTATTCAAATCAATTCTATATTTAGCAATAAGTGAGAAGACCACTGTAAACATAAATAGTTTGATAAAGTAGTGATAATGATAACCATCGATTCGAAATTAACATGAAACCTAATCATGAAACATCATCATGAAACCTAATTTTGAGCAATTATATTGAGCTATGCCTAAACATAACCGATTATCTATGGTAATAACAGGGTTCACATGAAGTATTTATTTCATATTTATTCATTTCTATTCTATATTTAATGATGTGAAATTAAATGAATTAGAAAGAAGACATTGAAAGCAGAAAAAGTGTGAATAAATTATCTCTTTCTCTCTCTTTGTTAATGAAATTAAAATGTCGAAATAAGTAGTTGAAAGAAATACTGGTAAAGGTACACATCTCCCAAAAGTTGTCAAAATTTGTGGAAGGTAACAATATAAGCTTTTGAAAAAAATATTCATAAGGACTCGGTTGATTTTATTCTCGAAACAATAATATGTTGGCACATCGCATTACAAACAATTTTCGAGATATTGTCGTTTAACTGATGAATAATTCTAATTGTAAAAGTTATGAGTTTAATTAAAAGCCTGCAGCAACATTGAGAATTTTTTTATTTCAATCAAAGTTATCTTTTTGAATCAACAGATATGTAAAGTCAAATATCCCAAAATCAATTAGCTTCTTTTGCGATGATTTGATTTAAGATTCATTTACTTAAAAACTGCCGCTAAATAAGCCATTTAGAATTCTTACCATTCAAGAAGATAACCAAACCTAGACACACAAACACACCCAAAATAAACACTTTTCTCTTGTATTTAGAATACTGCTGGGATACATTAGTTTAAATTCTAAAAAAATGTAATATATGAACTAAAAATTGATATGTTTTTATGAAATAAATAAAACAAAACAATCTTAAAAACACGAAACAAATTTCTACATTCTCATCTCATAATAGCAAATGAATTCTATTTGTCAAATTCGTAAGTATAATTCAAAGATTTTTGCTACTCTCATTACGATAAATGCACAAAACCATCTTTTTATATTCATAAAATCTTGGACTCAAATACAACCGAAATCCAATTAGCATTCTTAGCAACGACTCTTTTTCCTAGAGTCTTTCAATTCGACACTGGCGCAAAATAAACCAGAAGTGTGACATTTTTGAGGACTACGATCAAAATTCTAACCATTTCAAAAGATAACTAAACACAAAAAGACATTAACTCTCTTTTGTATTCGGAATAATTGGACTCTTTCTCAGAATTGCACGAGCCATGATGAATCCTTCAGCTAATTTAGATCCTTAAAAAGATAATTCCATGAATTTGAGAATATTTTTTCAACTTTATGTTAGAGGGTGAAAAGAGGATATCTTTTAAAACTTTAGTATTTTTCGGTGGCAAGCAATTAGACTATCAGGCCTCGAAATCTAGTTCCATTTTGTCAAAACCGTCAGACGATTTGATGTGAAAAGAATGCAAAAGTTGGTCGTTAATTATTCCATGATCGAACGTGATGTCTTCGCGCCTTTTTATTATTCACAGGGAGATAAGGATTCAATTTCCCTCAACCATTTTTGTTCTTTTTAGAATAGCCATTTTTTTCTACAATGGCGTTCTTTCTCTCTTTTTTTAGAGATTAGTTGTCCTCCGCTGAAATATTTTTTATGGAATATGGCAATATATAAAAGTCTTTCGTATCGTTTAATCGCAAAAACTGGTGGAACATTTTAAATGGGAATGAAAAGTTGAATGTGATTTCCATTTCAAATTAAAATGATTCGATAATCCTTCTTCAGAACATGTTTTCCTAAAGCACTTATTTAATATTTTGCGATGCAAAAAACTAAGCTTAAAATTAAATCATTTAGCTTAATAAAAAAAGTTGTTTCTTTTCCCCTGAAGAACTGAGAACCGAATGATCTGATATTTAAATGAATGCTTCGAGTTCTTTTATTTTTGCCCATTTTTATAAACCGAATTCTTTTAGAATAACCAAGAATAATTTTTTGAAACTATTGTTGAAAATATGATTTTTAAGCAGACATAATTAATTCTGAAATAAGGATAAATGTTAATCAAAAAATAATTAAAACTATCAAACAAGCAAGCCCAGAAAGTTTTCTTGAATAGAATTTTTTTTGAAATCGTTTCTTTTTATTGCAAAACAAATATACAAAAATAACTTTCGTTAATATTTAACTAGCGAGATTTATATAAATATGTCACAATTAAAATCATACCTTGTTTAACATCTGGAGCATTTTTTATTATTAAATTTTTAACTATATATTATACATATGCCTATGAAAACATTCTTTCTCTGACTATCCTTATAAATGTAAATTGTAACTACAAATAATATTGTGAGTGGCTAAAACGTTTTCCGTTGAACAAAAAGTCTGAAAAAGAACTTAAGAAAAATTAGGAAAAAAATTAATTTTTTTTTCTTCGCAAATTCATTTACAAAGTTGCTTCCAAAAATATTTGGGGATAAAGGCCTTCTTAATACATTGGAAGCCGAAAACTTAAAAATACGTTTACCTCGAATTACCCTATTATCCGAATTATCCAATTTATGTTTTGAAATTCAAAAGGACGTCTAAAAATGAATATAACCATCACAAGGTAAAAAGTCGGGCGCTGCGTGAATTTAACCGCGATAAATGGGGGTCACCTGTAGTTACTTAACCACATGTTTTTTTAGTTCGAAATATTGTTAAGCAGAAAGATAGAAAAAAGTACACTATAATATATATGCATATAAATGAAAGCAAAGTAAATTAACAGTTTTGTTGAACCTCTAACTCTTGAACTCGGCGTGTAAACGTTCTGTGGAAGGGTAATGGTGATATTGAAATTTCAACTATAATAACATAACGAAGGCTAATTCCGATTAAGTCTCGAAAGTTTCACACTACGATAACGTAAAAACATTCATAGCTCAACTAGTTTTACTTGTAAAGAAAATTTCCCGCCATTGCTTTGTTTGTACAGATACGAACACATTCTTTTATAAATTAGAAATGGAAAAAATGCCCTTTAAGTAAGTATGTTCACTGAGAAACAGAAAGGTCCTTTCCGGCTTTTCAAATTATTGGAATTTTTCAATTACAGATTTTTCCAGTGAAGTCTTTTTTTCATTATTAGTAGCTTGTCTGGATGTCATATGTGATACAAGAGAATGGAAGAATAAACCGTTCTACAATGCGATTAGATTCCTACGTATTATCTCTGGTTGGATAGAAATCATGAAGAGATAATGACCAACATGCGCGGTAGATTGTCCACCAGGCTCACATACACAGCAGATCTTAAGTGGAATCGTGTTTCGAACCTGAAACCTGCGGTTTCGAAAACGAGACTTTATTACTTTGCTAGCATAGCCAGGAAATATTAAGACTCAACAAAATTGCTTGTTATGATTCATGTTACATATTTATTATACACTCTGTCCCAAAAGTTTATAGAATCTTGCATTTTGCCTATATTTTTTGTTGTATATGATGTATTTCGATGTAACTTTCTGTATAGATATGTTATGTCTAGTAAATTGAAAAAACAGCGGTTCTATCCCATATATTTAATGCCAATTTTTAAATCGTAGAATAAACTGAAATAACCTGTTCCAAAAGTTTATAGACAAATGCAATGTTATGCAAATAAGGTATCGGTAATCATGACGTCGATCTGGAGCCTAATAAATACGTTGTAAGAAAAAGAAAGCGTTCGTTTGTTCTGCGTTTCAAGATGCCTAAAGCGTAGCAGCTCTCCAATGAAAAAGTGAGTACAATTCTGCATTTGAAATTGCTCTGTAAGACTGTTAAAGAAATATTGAAACTTTTAAATCGTTCTAAAATCATGATTTATCGTGTATTAACTTGTAAGACGCCATATAAGCCAAAATCTCGTTCAGGCAGACCTCGTGTGACGGATATTCGCAGTGATAGACAGATACAAAGAATGTCTTCAAGTCAGAAAATGTCGGTTCGCGAAATTACTGGGGCTTCTCGGTTGCAAATCTCCAACAACTCTGTTCATAGACTAATTATAGAATCTGGTTATATGTTCCTTATCCGTATTATTAGTTATTAAAATCCAACTGTGTATAATATTATAGAATTTGAACAAGGACATTTTTTTCTGAAATATAGCCTAGTGTTGCTAGTTTGTAACAAACTGTATTAGCCATAAATCATAATTAAAATAGAATAAGATTTTTTAAAAGTATTTTCCCATTTTTATTCAAAAAATGAAAGTCTAAAAATATCTTTAAATCAATTTTTATTCAATCGTTCTTTATAGGGTTAAAATAGGTTAAACATAGTATTAATCTTAAAAGAGGTTGAACCACGTGTGAGTATGTGAAAACTAAACAGATATAAAATTATATTTTATAAAGTGACAGCCAAATCTAATGGTCTAGTTCGAAAATTCTTCTAGAAAGTTAAAAAGGAAAAAACACAAACACACAAAATATTATCTTAGCATCCAAAACAAATTTTAAAAATTGACGCGGAACACTATTTTAAACGGTTTTGATCGAAAAGAGCAACAATCAAAATTCAACCAGGAAAAATACGAGCTGTCGCAGAAACAAATGACAGCATATTTCTGAACGATAGAGATAACAATAATGTTTAGGAAAAAGAGCGACAGCCCATTGCGATTTTCGTGCGAGTTCCGAAATGTCATTCAAAACTCGAGAGGTAAACTGATTGAAATCTCGTGGGGTGGTTTGCGAAGCCTTCCACTTTCGCGCACGAGAAAGAAAAAAAATGGAATATATGGAAAGCAGAAAATAAAGTTTCATTTTTATTTATGAACTTGGGAATTTCGTTCCGTTTCGGAATGAGATAAAAGTGAAAAAGAGTTGAGTTTAACATTGCAAATTGTTTGTTTCTTGTGCTCTGAAAACCGTGCTGTTTGTATTCTAGTTAAGGAAAACAAACAGTTTGCATGTGTTATCTATATTTATTTAATAGTTTAGGGAGTGATCAAGTGCAAAAGGGTAAAACTATTTCTTTCTCGATTTTAAATAATTTATCGATTTCCGGTAAATTTAGAGGATATTTCAGTGATATATCCTGATAAAGCAAAATTACTTTTAGGTTTTCTGCCTCAACTGCAATTCTAGGAATAAAGCTATATAATAACTATAAAGAACAGTTTAATATTTGCTTCTACAAATACATATTTTACCGCGTGTTTGTCTGCCATTGTTAATAGCAACGAACTTTTTTATTTTAATATTTTCTGATCTGGTCGTAATGTTCTGTCTCACTGGACACGTCCTGTACGTGAGTTACTTGATAGAATGCTTCAAAAACGATGAATTGGTGGTAGAGAGCCAGTATCTTAGGCTCCACGATCGCCTGGCATAACTCCACTGGATTTCTTGTGGTGGAGTTATGTGAAAGAGATTGTTGATCAAACACTTGTGTCTGATACTTCTGTTTTAAAGGAAAGGATATAATTAGAAATCCTCGCTGTTACGTTGCAATTGTTAAAAAGCAATTAGCGGTAAATTGAGGGCACACTGGACATTTTTCGTAGTACTAAAGAAGCTCACGTAGAGCTATATTGAAGATACTGTGAAACAATTCGACGGTAGGCTGTCTCTGCGAAACGGCCGCTTGGGATTCAGGGGCGGACTTACTTACCTTACTCAAATGTGACTAAAGTAGCTTTAAGTGACTATCAACTCTACAGTTTATAATGACTATTAGTTTAGTGTGACTATGTCACTATCTATGTAAATTCTTTGCGATTTTCACCAATTTTGCCGCTCGACTGTGACTAAACCGTAATTCCAGATTCTTAAATTCTTTTTGCAAACCTCAATGTCTACCTTTCTCTGTTAAATGAATTTAAAACCAACTCTCTATGTTATTTGGTTGTGGAACTATAAGCGTTTAAATTTAGTACGAAATTCGAAGTAAATTAACAATTCTTGAGTAATATTTCGCGCGGTCGATGAATGAATTGCCTTAGTCTGCGCGCGAGAGCATCGATCGCTGTGTCGTCATAAAAGTTTTTCGTGATTTTCACCAACTTTGCAGCTCGACTGTGACTAAACCGTAATTCCAAATTCTAACATTCATTTTGCAATCTTGAATTTCCGCCTTTCTCTGTTAAATGAAACTAAATCCAACTCTCTATGTTATTTGGTTGCGGAGCTGTAAGCTTTCAACTTGAGCGCGAAAAGCTTCATATTTTTTTTTTCTTTTCCGACACACCATTAGTGCACTATGGAGAGACCTAGGTCTACGTCAAAATGCTGAAGTTTCTTCATTCTTTTACCGAAAACTGCATTTCATTCAATATTTTCGTATTTTTGTTATTAATGTTTCAAATAATGAAGATCATTCTTGGACACTCTTTATTATTAATAGGAGATATAAACGAAATTAAATTCATTCAATATTCCCACCGATCTAGCTAGTCGTAAAACACGGCTAGTAGCTTATAAAGAAAAGTAAGGACCTCAAGTATTGCGGTAATAATTTTGATTATTTTGTTATTTATAGAATTAGTATTCCTCTCGCTTCATAGAAGATAAGCTGAATTGATAAGAGGAGAAATTTTATGGAATATAAAACACTGTCCATTGATTTCTGAATTTTTCCAAAATTATGAATTCATATATTATTGTAGAAAATTCATTAAGATTATCAAAAATAGATAAAGCAAAGTTTTAACTAGAAAATTGCCCAACTAGATTTATATCCGTAAAATACCATAATTAACTATTTCACAGAAAATTAAGGTGTATACACACTACAATAATAATATACTTTGTCAATTAACCAAGGAGACATAAATTGCTTTCTAGAGATTCCATATGCGACAAATGCCATTATTCTTAAACGAAAATTGAGTTAAATTGCACTGTATTATTCTAATATTCCGAAACTAACACTTTACAATTTTATTCGACATCATGAATTTAATCCAGTGATACTGCTCCTGAATATTTTTTGTACAAGTGCGGAATTTCTTATCCCTCTTTTATGGATAAGAAATTTGACAGTGCGAACAAAATGATTTCTCAATCGCACTGGGTCTAGGAAATCTGGCTGAGTCAATGATTCTTGATAAAGGAGAAGGGACAATTTATACTGATCAAAGTAACTTCAATAACCCAATTGCTAAAGCAGGTGCTGATGATGCTTCAGTGCCTTCTGCACCTCTCACCTACTGGAAGTTGTTCTCTAGAGCTTAAAAGCAGGAATAAAACTATCTGGCTCATTCCACCGGAGCATCACTGGTTCAGGGTTCTCGACCAGGTGACTATCTATCAATTGACTGCAGCAGACGCGACCAAATAACTCATACTCGCTTCCTTAGTGGGCATATGAGAAGTTTGACTTCCTCTGATAATTCTAAGTGTTTTGAGATCTGCCCAAAATGTACTGCAGAATATGCCACACCTGATCATATTCTTGCATGCTTGGGGCTTTCCCAACAGGATCTTATTTCTAATCCTCTATTGACTTTGGATTTCTTCAGGGTGCACAGGCTCATGGACCTGATATAGCTCTCCTGATCTTCGGGGATCATCATCAACAACGACACTTCAATAACCTAGGTATAATAATATACATAAAAGATGTATATAAATAGTTTAATTTGCATTTCTTCTAAAATAATAAATCAGCGTATATCATATAAAAGTTAATATGCTCTTAAGCCCTCATTAAAACACTGTAAAAAGTGAAGTTTGGAAAGACAAACAGCTAATGTAGAAATATATGTAATGTTAAATCAAAATAATTAAGACGAATGGTCCTATTAGCAACGCCTATTCTCCATCCCGCTTTTAGCTAAATTAAATATTATTCCCTAATAATTCTGGCCAGACATTAGTATACAACCCTCAAATTAATTGCTACCTATATGGTTTATGATTATGCAAGATTTAGAATTTTAATTGCTTTCCAAACTTAAAATCTAGGTCTGAAGTTTTTGGCAAATATATATTCTAACTCTTACGTTAATGGATAGTTTTTCTTTGTCTATTCAAATTTAAATTAACTTCCTGGCAAATTAATAACTTCTCTGTGAAATCAGTGTGTATTTATCTCAATTAAGTAGTTTACACAAAAGGCCTTTTTGGAACCTGTCTTAGCTATCCAATAATTAATACTAATAGGCTTCGCATCAACATGTATTATAATGCTGCTCTTTGTTTGTTTCTTTTTTCCATATATTTCAAATGAACTGAATCTGAATTCAATATTATTTTTTAAAAATATTTTTTAATTTAATTTATTTTATTTTTATTTATTTATGTTTAAAGCTAACAATATTTCTTGTGAAAACACTACCATGATCATATTTTTGAATGAAGCGTAAATGTGATGACTTGAAAATAGAATTCCAATTTTAAATTTTGTCTCCTTATATTTTTCAACATGTAATAAATTTTTTCCCCATCGTCTTCATATGTACGTAAAAAAAATGGATGGTTACGTTTGCCAATATATAAGAAAATTATTTTCTATTTATATATGCCATTATTTCATAAAAACATTATTCAGCCTTTATTCTTCAGTATGTAAAAGAAAGTTTCATCCCGCTCATATTTATCTCTATTTTAAGAAAACACATCATCCAAATTTTATTCTTCTATATATAAAAGGATTTTTCATTCAATTCATATTTGTTACTATTTCAAGCGAAGCATCTTTCAGCTTTTATTCTTGAATCTATAGAAAAAAGTTGTCTAGCATTTAAATTCACAATGATACAAGAAAAAAACTCTTATGATCCATCTGTATTTACCAATGTAAATAGGAAACAGTTGACCACAAAGATTTTCAATTAAAATATGAGATATCAAGAACATAATGATAACTGAAACAATCCTTCAAAGATTACTCAACCATGGCGACTTAAACACATCAATACCATTTTGAAAATTATTACCATAATAGGATATGTGACAATAATGGGCGTGAGAGAAGAATGTTCTGCTTAATTCGGCACTCAACTCTTGTACAATATTGAGTCCGTGTAGAGCAGGGGTTCCCAAACATTTTCCCTCGCGTACCCCCTTGATTAGCGTTTTTATTTTCGCGTACCCCCTACTGTCATACCCCCCCTCCAACCATCCGTCTATACAAACAGTTTTATCAATAATGTTAAGGGCCTAGGTGAGCTTCAGAGTCAAATCACTGGAATTTGTAACATATGCTGGACTTATTTTTGATTTTACATTTTATTTCATTTTTACAATAATATTAGTTCAATATCAAAACAGATCAGTATTGTAATAGTTTCGCATTAACTTATAAGGATAGCTAAAAATTATACTTCCTTGTCCTTTTTTCACTTATTTTGAGGGTAGGTTTAGGACTTGCACAACTTTCACTTTTTACACGAAATTGGGGAAACAAAATTCAGTGAGAATTTTAATCCCTTGTGTTTTCTTGCAACCGCCATTACCGACTTTGAGTTCGCGTACCCCAACTGGTCCTTCGCGTATGCCCAGGGGTGTAACACAGATTGGGAACCTCTGGTGTAGAGGAAACAGATTGCTCTGAGCTTCCACAAAGATCATAAGCCTGTTTCCCAATAGCATCACAGCCGATAATCTTGCTCACAATGGAAACTGAAACAACAATAATAACATTAGTTCGCACGAAATTAGACTTAAAAACAACAATAATAAAAGGTCTATCATTTTCGAAGGAACACAGAATGCTACAGTCGAATGGAGGAAAACAAGACGAAGAAGAAAATGGGGATAACAACCTAAAAGTAGATTTTCAAGATGAACATCATTCAGGTTTCAATCTTAAGCATGTAAAAATCGCTCGTTGTTTAAATCCCCTATGCTACGTAGAAGATGTGATTCATCCATATATACCAATAAAGTTAATATCAGTTGATCTCAAAGATTTTAAATTAAAGTATGGGTTACTTCTAACATAAAGATATCTGTAACAACCCATAAAAGTCAATGCACACATGTTGTCTTAATCACATCAATATGATTTTGAAACTATTACGATTATTAGATATGTGACGATAAAGCGCCTGAGAGAGCAATTTTCTGCTCAATTCGGCACTCAACTCATGTACAACACTAAGTCAGTGTAGAGGAAACAGATTGCTCTGAGCATCCACAACGATCATAAGCCTGTTGCCCAATAGCATCACAGCCGATAATCTTGCACACAATGGAAACCGAAACAACAACAATAGTGTTAGTTCGCACGAAATGAGAGTTAACAACAGCAACAAAAAGAAGGTCTATCATTTTCCGAGGATCGCAGAACGCTACAGTCTAATCGGGAAAAACAGGTCGAAGGAAGGAAAAAAAGGATATAACAACCCAAAGGGAGAGACAACCCATCATCAGGACCCTACGTAACAGCCAAGGCAGCCAAAAGAACAAAGGATGGTAAGAAAAGAAAGAAAGATATATCATAGAGAAAGAAACTCCAGGTATTTCTCCGGTTTCCTTTCTTTTTCCAGGACGTATCCCAAAGGGGGATCAGTCACTTTCAGGAGACAAATCCACGGGATTTCCCAGGGGGGCTCCAGAAGGGGGGCGGGCATTAAGATCACGAAAGGATGGAAGTTCTCTGGAGGTCTGCTCTTTTTCTTCGTCTTCCAAGATTCTCTTCTCTATGACAACTGGATGGACGCGCCTTATGGAATGAAGTTTCATTCTTTAAGGGTCCTCTTTTGGACGGTTCTCTCTCTTTTTTTTCATCCCACCCCCTCTCCTCGACCCTCAGCTGAATCGTCTGCGCTGTTTTGGTGGTGGTACGTGCTCAGCAATGCTCATATCCTCCCGGACGTTTTTGACTTTCCCCAATAGAAGATGCAGCATTCCTTTGTGGTTCTGTTTTTATTCTGTTTTATTTCGTTCCGGGTTCGTGCTAAAAATTTCGAATGCCGTGAGGGTTTGAAAAGGATAGATGAGTGCTAGAAATGTATTTCATCGAAGAATACAGGGGATGACCAACGCATTATGAATCATGACAGATAGAGGGATGTTCGAGCAAGTCAGGCACGATCTGGTAATGCTTTGATTCAATTGATTTTTTTATTATTGCTTTTTCACAATGAATTTTTATTAGTTATTATCATGAAGCTTTTTCAATTTAATTTATTTTTTTTAAATATGACATGTTCATTTTCTGACACTGTTTGAATGTTCGAACGAGTCAGGCACGATCTGGAAATGCTTTGATTCAATTCATCGTTTATTAGTGTTAGTTCACAATGAATTTTCATTAGTTATTAACATAAAGCTTTATTAAATTAATTTTTTTTGAAAAAAGTGACATGTTCATTTCATAACTATGTTTGAACGTTCCAGCGAGTCAGGCGCGATCTGGTATTGATTTGATTCAATTTATTTTTTATTATTGCTTTTTGACAATGAATTTTAATTAGAAATTAGCATTAAGCTTTATTAAATTAATTGTAATTGGTTTTTGAAAGAAAGCGACTCAAACGGATTATACAAATTTATTTGGTTTAACACTCTCAGGCCTGAAATTTGTATTTTTGTAATTATCTTATGCCTTTAATCCCTGAAGAAACGAAGAATATCTAATATGTTTTTATAAATGAGTGCCAAACATACAATACATTTTATGCATAATCCATTTGATGCATAATATTTCTACCAGAAGAAACAGAACACTGAAAAATTGTAACAAAAGACTCAATTTGCCTATAATATTGTTCATAAAAGCGAGAATATGTTAATTATTTCTATTAAAATCCCTCCAATAGAACAGGCTAACACATTTAATTTATAGTATGATATGTGAAGATCGTGTAGCTATAATTTTTTTATTCAGTTAACCAACGGAATTATTTATTTAAGGAATTGCAGAATAGCACTAAGATGAAATAGCACACATAAAATGGTAGTTATTCAATTTACCTCTTCATCAGAATGCGTTCTCTTTTCTGGACACTAGTATTTTAGACTGTTGTTTTAAATTGCAATTAAATGCAAATGTTTAATTAATATAAAAGAAACCGACATACCTTCGTATTCCAGCAAACATCTACAACATTTCATTAAAGTACATTTTGTAACAAAAAATAACCAATACATTACTAACCCTAAACTTATTAATAATCATAAATTTCTAGTTCATGAAAAATATCGGATGGATTTTCAAAAATTATAAAATACTGTAACATCCGAATGGAGACATTATATCAATCACTTCATTCTGAACTTTCCAAAGTGTCAGCACATTTGCAAAAAACCTAAAAGAACTCGAGAGAAATTCATCCATGTCTTCCTCCTCCATAAACAAAAACAAACTGTATCGAAATCTTAATTAATCAATGTACTTTAATATTGAAACTGCCATCCAAGCAACGCATGAAGATGTTGACATTTCATCGGAGTTTGACGGGAACATGATGAGTGGGTATTAGCTCAGTATCCCTTCGGATTGATGGGTTAATACTGGAGAAGTGCTGCCATACCCTGGAGACCGTAATCCAATTTCAAGTGTTGACACACACACTATTTCTCCATTTTTGCGAAAGTTTCATCAGTTTGAACACTTGGAAATAAATTGGCGGAGAATTATTGAATTGCATAATATATCGTATTTCCATTTATTTGGGGATTTAAAACATGGTGTAGTTATTTGTTGTCTTATTAATAAAGTAGGAATAGATAGTCTGCGCGTTAATCCGAGGCTACTTATCCGAAAGTTTGTTTAGAGTGAACTTAAATCTAGGAGCAATTAAAGCTAAATTATTACATTTTCACTATTTCTACTATATGAACAGTTTTCTGATTCGTTTATTTTGGATTCACAGACCATTTTCCGGTAACCCTCCGATTTAAGCAATCGCCAAATGCAGTTGGATATTATATAAAGCGCCAAATGCGAATCAGATCTTTCTTTAGTACACAAAGGGTTGAATTATGTGTTATTTGAATTTGTGTAATCCTTATTATTTAAATCGGTTAAAAACATATTAAAACGGCCGAACTCCAAATGGAACTATTGTAATTAGCTAAATAGCTTGGTTAAATATTTAACCACCAGTGATTATCTAAATCTTATAGTTAAAAATTTAACCGTCAAACCAAACAAAGCTTAGAAGTTGCCAAAAAAAGAGGTAGCGAACAATTATGACAACCTTTTCACAAAATTAGGCTTTTATTTTAAGTACTCTATTCGAGTTAAAGTAATAGAAACATGAAATTTAATATTATCAAATTATCCTTAAACTATAACATTAGAGCCATAACATTTACTTTAAACATTAATTTCCATCTTCAAACCGAGTCTTAAAATTTGAAGATTCCCATTGACTTGGCATTACCACCGGAAGTATGTGGTTATGTCAGAAGTCCTACTTTAATGCAAATAAACAAAAAAAAACTTGTCCATATTGTTTTCAGAATACCTGAGATATTACTCTGATCATATCCCATTACGATGATTATAAGAAGATAATATTAAGTAAAAATCTTCACAAAAGTTGCGATATATAATGCGTTCTCGTATGCGAAGTATTTAAGAGATAGTATTGTAACCTGCAAAAAAATTGGATTTCGAGTTTCCAATGACACTCCACATTTTATATCACCCTTAGTCGAAAGAACCATTTTCGGAACTATGTCCGTCTGTTTATCTGTGAACACGATAACTGAAAAATTGGACAGTCTAGATAAAAGAAATTTGTTATGTGGTCTTCGCATAAAAATTGTACATCTCATCAGATTTTGGAATTTTTAACACAAGAGGAACTTTTATATGTCCGTGCTTGTGCATGTGAACATGGCAACTCAAATACACAATGAGATAAATGAATGATATTTGGTGCATAGTGTGGACGACAAAATCGTAGATCTGTTCAAATTTTAGGCGCAATCGGTTAAATGGAAAAGATCTAATATGCATGCTCGATTCTCTCCTGTATACGACAACCGTAACCCGTTTTACCCCTGTCTTGCCGAAGCATCCAGGGACCCTGAATGACAGTCTTTGCAATAGCTCGAGTACCGGATTCCCTAGTAGCCAACACCGGCCACGGCCCGAACCCTCCCGTAGGTGGTACGTAGTATCACTAGAGACGGGTAACACAACACCCACCATTATTATTTAACACATTACCCCCAGGAGAACCAAGAAGCTGCTTAGTTACCCGGCGGCTTCTCAACCACGTGCTCGTGTACTCTTCCCGTGTAATCCATTATACGACAAAGTTAAAGACAAAATGTGGCTTATTATGGAAGTGCACAAGAAAGTTGTGGTTTACTCCTTCAGCAAGTAGCTACTGCTGGTTTGGCAATATAATTAATTCTTGAACTTCTGATTCTTAGTGATAAAATTTTAAAGGAATTGAAAGGAATTATTTAGCTTTTTATGATTTCTTTAAACTCATATTATTTTTTAAATATCGTCTTAGATTTTCATTAGCATGATTTTTAGTAGTTAGTATAATTTTTATTGTATTGATGTTTTACGAATTTACAATATCTTTAAGTAATTTTACTAAAATTATATAGATTGTTCTAAAATCTTTTGATGATTTAATTAATAAATATATACAATCGGGTGTTAGAAAAACTTGTATGCCTCAATAAACACAGAATGATATCAGGATCCGATTTAGCTCCGTTCAAAAGTAAAAAATTGCGCCCCTATGGAACTACATTGTAAGTATCCTAAAAAAAGATATATGGTCTTTTCTACATTTTTTTGGTGAACGTCCAAAAAACAGTGTAACTCAGTAATCGACACAAATACTTATAATAACTTTTCACTTCAAATACTTCATTTAACAAAACAGTTAACAGGAATATAAGTCAGACGATTTTTTTACGAACTTTTAGTTCAGAGAATTCTCTAATTAATTCAGAAACATCTAAACTGTTACTCAATTCATACTCAATTCCTAATATAGCGAGGTCTCACAATCTTGTTTGAAATGATGATGTTCGCAAATATTTCTTGATTATTTTTAGTTTTGAAAAACTACTTTCCCCGGATGCAACACTTATTGGAAGAGTTAAAAAATTAAATTCTTAGAGCAATGCTCAAGTTTGGAGCAAAATTCACACAGATATTGTATTTTATATATATATAGATAGATTACTGGAGTAGTGCCTTGAAAGTTTTATGGTCAGTATCACATAAAATTAGACTGTTTTGTTGTTTTTTAGATTTTTCAGAAACTTTTATAATTAATTCAGAAACTCTGTTCAGATATTTTTTCTCGTTTTGTTTTGAAAATTTTGCGCCCCTCGATTTTTTTTACTCCGTGACGGGTCAGGGACTTACGGAGTGTTCAGCCGACCCTGATGATGTAGGCTCAAAGCTATTTCATCGAATTTTCACAAACCATGCTTTTGATAACTTAGGATTGTTAAATAGGAATTTGAACAATGTTTTTGTTAATAAACTGTCCTTGTCTTTTGCATTATAACATCTATCAACAAACAATCATTTTATATAAACATGTTTATGCAAAACGTAAATACAGCTTCATTAAACTGCATAAGATGCTTATGACAGGAAATATGCAGATACACCCAGTGCAATACAGAGCATTGAGCAGTTTCGTAGTAGACGACATACTCAGTTTTGTCAGCAATTTCGTGGCAGACGACATACTCAGTTTTGTCAGTAGTTTCGTAGTAAACGACATACTCAGTTCTGTCAGCAGTTTCGTCGTAAACGACAAACTCAATTTTGTCAGCAGTTTCGTGGTAGACGACATACTCAGTTTTGTCTATCATGATATTGTAGCACTACATAAATTTATTCAATGTGAGGAATTTGAGAATTTTGCAGTATGGACGAGTTTTCTGCTTTGTTTGTTTACATTTAAGTGCCTGTACTACATAATTCTGGTGTAATGCTATGTCAAGAATCTTCAAAGCGGAAGTCTACCATACAAGCGGATAAAGTCAAAATTTTTGATGTAAGGAAACAAACCAGAATAATCGTACATAAAACAAATAACCATGAAGATTGTTTAGTAAAATGAAATTAGAGTTAAGAAATAAATTAATCTAAAAATTTACGACACACTAAAATAAACTCAAGTTATAACTTTATTATAACCCAAAAAATTGTTACAATTCACGAAATTCGGAGATATAATAGCATTCTGAATATTTATTCAATAAAGGCTATATACACAAATAAGTGACTGACAAAATCCTATTTCTAATTCATTACCATCCATCAAATCTTTGAGTTTTATACTGTTATTCGATTTCTAATGTTATTGGTTCATTTATATTGGAATTTATCAAAAATGTTTGTTATTGAATACGAACATTCTATAAAGGATATTTTATCAGCATTAGTTTAAACTTTTCTATCTCTTTCCAATAATGCAATTAATAAAAATTAAACAACTTTATGCATTCGAGATTATTCTTGTGTAATTAATTCAAATAAGCATCCCAAATTAATTAAAATGGCTTTAGATAATCATCGACATGAAAATATTTCCCTAAGCATCATCTTTTTTATATAGAATGTTGCGTAAACACAAAGAAATCCAAATTATTTCCTGATTCAATAATCCATTTCAGAGACAGAACATGTTACTCAATACTAAATTATTTTTATAAATAATAAACACGTATGACAAATGATTAAAAAAACGTCTTGTCATAGAATATAATGGAGCATAAATAAAATCCAACATAAAATACAGGGGAAGAAAATTTCTAATTACCTCGTCAACTCAAGTGAAAGTTGTAGTAATTTTTTGCACAAAATCATAATTTAAAACGCTACAAAGTAAAACCGTTTGCTTAATGACTATCATTACGTTTATTGTGCACATGAGACGCTAGAATTGCTTTAAAACGCAAAAATAGAAAAATTACTGTATGCACTGCGAGTAAGAAATGAACCTTTAGATTATTTTCTCAAAAGAACTCAGAATCTGTGGTTTGTTTAAAAAATTATTCTAACTTTCTACTTCAAAAGATTCAAATAATCTTTGACATACACATTTATCTTTAATATGATCGCTGAAAAAAACCAGTATTCACGGTTAATAAGGAATTTCATTATCAGAAACAGGTTTTAATTTAAGGTCTTAAATAAACAAGAAAAAAATAATTTTAATTAATAAGTCTTCTTAAAGTCTTTTAATAAGAGTTTTCGCTTCATTTAGAGCCAACTTTTTTTTATCCTCCAACAAATACGTCTTAGTAGATTTTTTAAGCCATCTTTATTAGTTAATAACTTCAATTCGAAAAGACAGAATTATTTATTCGTAACATTGACTTAACTCTGCCTGTCGCCATTTTTATTTTTACCCCCCATCTGCACAATTTTTATCAGACGATTTTCATTCGCGTTGCCAGAAAGCGAAGCGGCAAAAATCAAATATGAACGAATAAGGGAAAGGGAAAAAAATCGTTTTCTGAAAAGATCTTTCATAGAAGTGGTGCCATTCACTTTTTTAAAAAATAAAAGGAAAGCATAATGCAAAAAGGAATATATATGACGATCATAAAAAAATTCTACTCAGATTTCTGAGCTTTATGAAAAGCACTCCACACACACATGAATGCAATTAAAGCTCTTACTAGAATTTTTTTCCCTCTTACTTTATGCTTTTCATTTTTTATCCCACGTCTTTTATAATGGAAATCGATTATCTATTTCTTTGATGAATACGGATTTCTTTGAATTATATTTTGTTTACATCAAGAACACTTCAAAGATTGAATATTTGGTTTTCTCAAATTTCTCTTTATATTCGATATTTTCATCTTATATAAATAAACCCCTTACTTTCCTCCTTTTGCCATTTTCTAGAGTAGATCAAATAACATTTTTTACTTTTTTGAAAAATCTTCGAACGGAATATTTCGAAGGAGTATCTTTTCAGTAGAACTAAAGGCAAATTTGAGAAATAAAAGAATAATTAATTATGAAGTTAATTAATTTTCTCTAAAAATGAAAACAAAATGTTAAGATGCAGCAACTAACAACTTTTTTGATGCAAGAAATTTATCATGTTTTAAAAGCAAGTAAAGAAACTAGGTTTGTTTAATTGAACTCTTTTGACTGTAAGACACTGAACGGACAATAGAAGGAAAAAATATAATCATAAAGAAAAATTAGGAGAGGTTATTACATTCTTTACTTGAAAGAAAAAAAAAATCATTTTTGGCTTAAGAATAACATCAAATATTTAAACTTAAGTTTCTCAAAAAATCTTTTTGAAACTCGTATATTATTCAACTCTGCACACCTGTGGTGTTTAAAGCAAGAAAAATTAATAAAGTTTGGGAAGTTTTCTTGAGAACATGTTAAGCTATATGGCTTTTTATAAAAAATTCCCCATGCTTTCCACATGAAGAATTTCATTTAATAATTGTAAGCGATTCAAGTTTAATGATAATATTTTGCTGTCCCCTTTTTCCAATTTAGAATATAACTTATCAAGCAATAATAATGAAGTCAATACTGATTCAAGTAACACATAAAGAGTGCATATTATCAGTTTTATTTTCTACTCCATTGCACATCTTGGAGGAGAAAAAAGAATGAAATTCGAACCTTTAGTGCGAAGCATAGTAGTATGATAATGTCTTTAATTCAACTATCTTGATTGCATCAGCCGCTACATTTTGGGCGTAACAATTTTCCGATTGCGTAACATCAGACAATTTACGGAAAGAATGCCGTTATAAAGCATTATTATGTTAATAAAAATCAATGCTAAAATTCTGCTTTGGCACTAATGCCCAAATAAATCAATTTTTCTTATCATAAAGTTAACAGTAGTAGAAACACGTGACTGAAGGATTTGTGATGAAATATTATTTCTTTGAATATCATTTCAATAATAAAATGCATTGATACAAATTACGTTCACAAATTTTGAAAAGTTTAAATAAATGAAAGTAAAAGTGCACTACAATAAAATTTGGTATAATTCAAAAGCCAATTTTTTAAATTTTAAAATGGTGTAAAACTGGTTTTTGTGCGATAATATGCTTCGAAGTTATTGAAGATAAAGTTAAAACTTAGATTAATTTTTAATTAATTAAAAATTTATTTAAGATTTTACAAATTCATTTCTTAGTGAGCATTTACTATCTAAAAATGTGACAAATTTGGTAGCTGTAAGTCCAATGGAACGTTACATTCTGCGTGTAACGATTTTCGCAGCATTCAATTTACAGACAGTCACTATAAATAAAAACATATTAAGATTATTCAGAAGCACTGCAATATTAAAATGATGTGACCCCACAACATATAACAGGACAGCGCGAAGTATTGATTTGATGTTAGATAACATGCATAGTTATGTTTCTTATGTGACTGAAACATCACATAAACTGATTCCATTATTACATGATATTCATTTGAGGTGTTTATCGTTATGATAAAATAACAAAGTTAACATTTAAATAAACAAATAGGCTGAACACTTTCCTTAATGCTCATCTTTTGTTATTTATTTATTTAACTCTTGCTCCGTCTCCCCAAAAAGTAATAAGATAAGTAAGTAAAGTAGATATTAAGTTATATCTAATGAATTGAAAACGTCTTTATTTTCAAATAATATTAATGAAACTAATATTAAAAATTAAACTATATGGTTATTATAAAACGTAGTTGTTCTTAATATAATCTAGTTAATAAATTAAATTCGTCAAGTCAGTACATTCAAGTTAGTTGATATGGATTTAATTAAATTAAAAGATTACAGCAATAGGGAACTGGAAACCTAGCAACGTCATTAGAGGATTGAAGAATTGCCGAATTTGAAAAATTAAAAGAAAGGGGAAAAAAACCCAAAATAGCATCGAAATACAAAAAAAAAAAAATATTGTACAAAACAAGAAATTGAGAAGCTAAATAGACTTACTCGGTTATACTAATGTTTAAAGAAAAATAAAAGCAAAAGACTAATATAGTATTTCAGGAGAAAATTCATATCAAGAAAGAAAGATAAACTCAATAGAAATAGGGAAACGTTAAATAAAAGCAAACGATGACAAATAGTTCGAGCAAAATATTTTTATTAAAATAATAAATAAATAAATATTTTTTCTCAGACGAGGAAAAAATAGATTAATTAAATTTCAATTCTTTTTTAAAAATTCTTACTAAAATAATTATTTACATTATTTGAAATTATCATATTAAATACAAATTATATTCATTGAATAATTATTGACAAACAATTTTTAAATAATTATTCTCTATATTTGAGTTTCCAATATTGCCTACATACTCCACGCACCAAAAAACTGATTCCAATCACAAAATGTGCTTCGGTCAATTACGACATCGAAGCTGCAATAGCGTTTTATAGGGTCAAGTATCCTTAACGTTTTAGGGTTAAGCATCCCTAACTTCTTTTTCTAAATAATCTAAAAATTAAACCACTTATAATTAAGAAACTGCATAGCATCTTATATCAAATTACAGCTAGAAGTATGCTTAAGACGCAGAAATATTTTAATTCATCAGATCTTTTTTAAATTTCCTATCCACTGAGAAATGAAAAAGTGAAAATTTACTTTTGGATCCCCAAAGCATATTTACCTACACGCCATTTTGATGTCTTTGCAGATTAGAATGAAAATACCCTCCAATAGACCATGTGACCAAAGATCAAATAAAAATGCCACACCCAAATTACGAATTATCTATTATACAATTATTTGAGAAAAATTCGTAGGGTCAAGTATCCCTACTCCCCCTATATTATCACTATCCTAGTTCTCCCTATATTATCACTATCCTAGATCCCCCTATATTATCACTATCCTAGTTCCCCCTATATTATCACTCTTGTTTCTATACTGAAATTTTGAAATAAATGGTATTTTATACTTAAAGATGTTTGCAACTTATCGAATCAGTAAAACTGCAAAAGGGAAATCAGGAGGAATTGAATATTTCTATAACAACAAATCAATAATATCACGAATGACCATTTATTGAAATCCACAGAAAATTTCTTAAAGCGTCTTATCTAGTCGCTTTTCTTAGAAAATAATAAATTAATATTACATTGAAAACTTGTTATAAATTTTTCCCTGCACCAAAGAGCAAAAGCAAAACAATCTACAAAATCTTTAGCTAGAGCTTCAACTAGACAACAACAAAAAGTAAATTCTGAGTGTTTTACAGGAACTCATCATCTGATACAACTGCTGCCATAAAAAATAAATAAACCCCAAAAGAATGAGATGAAGAAATTCAATAGCTTTCGAAAAACTCGACCCAGAAAAAAAAGAAGGCAGTCGTCTTATTCCAAATTAAACTCGTAGGGTCATCTCTGGCCATTTTATGAAGGCACTGAATTCCATTTCCACTCTAGTTTAATGATGACTCCATAGTCGTTTCTCAGTATTGGGAGGGCGGAAGTGATATCCCAATTCAAGTGGAAGTGGAATCTTAGGAATTTCTCCTGATGTAGACATTTTTCTACCGTCTTGGGCTAAAAAAATTGGGTCTAGTACCGTTGGTTTAAATGATGCTGGGATGATTGTTGATTATTAGACCAGACAATCCCCTTTGGATGAAATAGTTGGAAATGATATTGCTATCTTTGGGTCGACGACCTTGAAGGGTTGGGGAAAGTGTTATCAAGGTTTTTAAAGTTAGGAAGATCTATTTTAATGCTTATTTGCGATAGACATTTTCGATAAAATAAGACATTCCAGAAATGTTGCTATTCTCAAATAATAATGGAAAGTCAGTAGAAATTGGAATGATTTTTTCAGTATTTATCGTCTTTCAAATATTTATTTGTTACTGATCGTGACAATACATATGGCATATCTTGATTACACAAATGTTAAAAAAATTACATGATTACAATTTGTATGACGCATAAAATTAAGCAAAAACAATTCTGCCGCATTCTATCATTTTTTATTTTGAGTTTATTTTCAAAAATTTCACCATTGCATCGTTACAAAAAATAGCAAATCATTACATTATTCGTTCAATTTTACTAGGTTCAGAGTTATAAAATCTAATTTTACAGCTTTAAATAGTTTATAGATATTTCGAAGAACTTTAATTGTAGATATATATGAAGCATATCAACGGAATTTATAGATTCATTTCATGCAAAAGGAGAAGCAGTATATTTGAATCGGCAGTTTAAAGAAGGAATTAATCAAAAATTTGTTTCGCCCAGAAATAAAAAAAATCATTTTAAATTTTATTTATTGTTTTTTTATAAAACTTTTATGTGAGATTCTTTACATCAGTGTTTGAATTAGTGAATTTCGTTTCTTTTTCACAGCTGACAATGAGCGTCTGTTATGATAACACATGTTCTATTCGTTTCGATTTGTTTGCATTTGCTTCCTTCTCCAGTCTTCTATTTCATTAAAAAGCACAGAAGAATTTCTTTTTGAGTGAATTGCATTTATTTTCTAATGAATTATTTCAAAAATTGCAGAATAAAAATTTCTTGATTCTTAAACAAAAATGAACGTATGCGAAATATCTTGGAAAAGATTTTAGCTAAAGAAGAAAAAAAAATGCATGTTTAAATACGACGTAATTAAATCACTTTATTAAAATCAGAACTTAAAGGGAAAAGGAAAAATATACATTATATACATTTTTAACGTGCTTTATTAAGATTCAAGTCATCAACTAGTAGATGCTTTTTACGAATTTCAGAAGTTAATTGCGCAAATCTTTGATTTTTTAGAAAAGTAGCAGATTATAGAGTAAAACAAATGAAACCTTGAATATAAATTGGTTAATTTCGAAAACTTTGTTATTTGCTGCGTTTGGGTTTATTTTAATAACGTAGTAAAAATTAATAAAGTGTTGAACTTAATTTCATTAAAACCTCATATAAATTCAATTTACTATGTGGTTTATATAATTAATAACTTTAATGTTTCTGTAAATTTTAAAGCTTTTCTGTGTTACTAATAATGTAATAAATCATATTTTACATTTATGCAAAACCGAGCCCGTCTTTTAATGTAAAAATCCAAACCCTGATTCCTTGATTACGTTTGAACAGGTACATGTTATACAAGATTGCTATTCAATTTTTTTTGTACTGAAGATATCAAGCTATGTAATCTGTTATTGTAAGTGCTTGTGTCGCACACGCACGCGCGAATACACCAGTAAACCAGTTCCTTCATACAAGATATAATTTACTCGTAAGAAAAAGACAACAAAATTTAACTGGGTTTTCGGTCTTTTATTTATTCTTATAACCTTGTACTACTTCACTGCGACAAAGAACAGACTGGACAATATACTGTAACATAAATTCATTAGAAATTCTATATCTATTCTTCTAATAAATCAGCTATAATTCTATTTTCATTTATGGTATAGTTTCACTTTGTTGATGAAACACATTCGAGATGTATTTTTTTGTAAAAAAGATCCAAATTCTTTTTTCTTAGGTTAAAAGTAGGAACATTGCATGTTAATCTTTAGTTAAAACCTTGCTTTTTTTACAGTAGATTTCAATCAGAAGAAAAATTGCTTTTTACTTAGAAACGAACACCCAATTTCGTAACTTTGGCAAAATTTCTAAGAAAATCTACTTTGAGGTTACTAAAGTACACAATTTACCCCAAAATAAATGTTATAAGAACTTCAGGTAATTTCGCTAACTCTGAAAGACTGGTTATTACTACCCGCAGCAGATAATTTATGTTTATTGAATTTTCTCTAGTCTTAAGTCTAAAGAAACCATTTATTATTTCATATATTTTTCCGCGGTGAGCCATGTAAAATGAAACCCAAGCTCTTCCATAATATGATATTCTCCTCTGATAAGAAGCAGACGACGAAACTTTAACTGACTTCTAGTCCTTTTTCCATTCAACTACAGCTTAAAATTCAATCTCCATAGTCACAGACACATTTCGAAAGGAAAAAATATAAGCACAGAATACTTTAATATAGATTTACAACAATTTATCTACCCACAATTTCAATATTAAACAAATTAGTTCGTTACTTTTAATAATGACATTGTCGTACTTTATTACTAAGCTGAATTCGAGATCGTTTTCTTTAGTTCAAAAAGCCAAATTTTGATTCCTTAAATTGTATTGGGTTTAAAATAGGGTCATCGCACATTAATCTTTTAGTTAAAACGTGATTTTAGGTGTAGTTGTTGCTTTTCATTCAGAAACGAGCATTTAATTCGGTAGCTTTAGCAAAATTTCGAAGAAAATCTAATTTAAGATTTACTGACCTCAAAATGAATGTTATAACAATCCTTCAAAAGCCTCCTTCAAAAGAAATGTTAAAACAATCTCAATAACTCAGCCCTTTCTCAAAAACTGCTTACAATTTCCCTCAACAGATAATTTATGTTTATTGAATCTTCCCTGGTCTTAAGGCCAAAGAAACCACTTTCTTCCTTCATATTTTTTTCATCATGAACAACACAAAATAAAACCCAAGTTCTTCCATAATATGATATTCTCCTCTGATAAGAGGCAGACGACGAAACTTAACTGACTTCCAGTCTATTCTCCATTCAACAGCAGCTTAAAACTCAATCTCCATACTCACAGCCTCGTTTCGGGACGAAAAAAATATAAGGTCGATACACCGTAATGCAAATTTATGCCCAATTCTTTCCCGAATAATCATTTTCCTATCACTGCCGTCTCTGGAAACTTAATCCATCAACTCCCAAACAAACCCTCGCATCTTAATTGAGCCAGATAAAATCTAGCGCTGCTGCTGCTCTTAGAAAAGAGGTTCCTGCAGATAAGAATCCTCTGGCAGGAGCTACAGAAAGAGGCAGGCACAATGAGGCAGCCAGGATAAGAAGAGTTTTCCTCCCTTGAATTTCTCCAGAGAGCGAAGAGGGGTGTAAAAATTTTTCTCGCACACACAAAGTTGCGCTACTCTTCAATTAGAAGTCTTTCCGTCCTTAAGACAACACAAACGCAGAAGAGTCCTTTTGTGTGTGAGGAAGAGTTCGCCATTTGCATACCTTATTTTCTTTTCAAGATGCCACGCCACAACCCGTCGAGTGTTAGAGGCAGGTGTGTGTTGCTGAAGAAGGGCCTCGTGTTTGGGCAGGTGGAGGGGTGGTTGGCAAATTGAGGTGGGGTGTTGCCTGAATAGCCTTATAGAAGATTTCAGGAGTGCTTACAGTTACTGAAGATAGAAAGAATCTATCCAAACATTGTACTATGATATATTTTTATTTGTTTGGCACTTAAGTAAAAATTTTTCTTGCCGCACAAGAACATCAAAATAGTCGCATTATATTGTATATTTATGAAAATAAAAAGAGCATTGGAAGATTCAATTGCAAGGAATAAGTTAACTATATTTTATGTAGAAAGTATATATATATATATATATTAAAAAATCAGTTTTTTGTGAATTATTCAAAAAAAAGTTAAATATTTCATAAGATATTGCTATGAAACTCTGATTTAACATTATATGAAACCCATATGATCTCCTAATTATTTTAAATTTCGGAATATAGTTAACGCTGCGAAACCATTCAAAGTGCTGGGATTAATGATATAAGTTGGAATGTCACAATAGAACTTTGAAGTTTGCTTCACCTAGTTTCGTTTCGTTGTATTAGCTGCCCAAGGGCTATTTTGTGACTGACCACGTAATTTTGAACCACAGTCAAATGGCGAGGACGACGCCTGTATGGGTATTTGAAATTTTTTATGATAATAACAATAGTTTTTTTTAATGAGTGTAGAAATCATTACGTCCATAAATAAATGTGGTAAATGTAACAATACAAGTTTTATTAAAACTGTTCTGTATCTCATGTCTTTTTATAAATCGCATTGTTTATTCAGACTACTGCTGCTACAGTTTTTAGCTAATTTTACTGTTTAAATTTTCAAATTTTAGAAGGATTATACAACGGAGGTTTTAGAATACTAAATCAAAATCAATTATAACTTCATAACTAGTAATTTCTGTTAGATTCAGAAATTAAAAGAATCGTATATAAATGTATACATTTATCTAATTGCTTTCGCATTTCTTAGAACTTCGGACAATTATAGAATGAGAAAAAAGCCGAAAACTGCACAGTTTTCAGAAACTTTTCTGTCATTACAAACAAGAAAGTGAAAAAATTGTTCAGGAATATTCAATATCTTTAAAAATCAGAATTATTAAAATTAGAAATTTTTGAATGTTTATTCATCATGTTATTCTAATATTTTTGATTTCCGCTCGGGACAGAAATCCTGCTTTTGTGAATCAGCAGACGATAAATTTTAATTTCCAATTATGGACGAGTTTACTTCGATGAAATTGTTTTCATAATGATTTTTCTCACATGTAAACTCTTTGAGAAATTCATGCTAGGAATTCTCAAATGATTCTTTCAGAGTTCAGTTACACAAAATTTTTGAATAAATCATGTGGGGTTTTGGAATCTATCTATTCATTGAGTGCCGAGTCGAGTGAATTCATAGGATACTTCAATGATTGGAAAGTTTGTTTAGCAGTTGTTTTCAGAAGATTTCTCAATATATTCCTCAGAGCCAATATTTGAAAACCTGTATTAATTTTGAACTTGGAACAAAGCGCTGTTTAAATACTCATTCTTATCTTGTCAGAACCAAGTCATAAATGAGATAAACATTTTAATTCCATAATATTAGGCATTAAGGAACTTATATTCAACCAGTTAATTAGTGGATAATAAACTTTCGCAAGGCAATTATTTCTTGTTATTGTGAAATCCTAGGAAATGAATTTTGAAATTCCGAGGAAAATTCTGAACAGTTTGAAACGAATAAATGCACTGTACCCAAATAGCACATATATTCTACATACTGAATATGTTCTACAATATTGCAACGCTATCTTCACGATATTATACAGCATTCAGAATAACGGACAACATCAGAAAATATCGTACAATATTTTGCGCTAATGGGGTATAATATTTATCAGACTGAAAACTGTTAATTACAGCGAAAGCATAAAACATGTTTGTTTACAAATCATTTAGTTCGTCAATAGATTCAGAATAAGATTTATTTTCATTCATAATAGGTAAGGATCACGCTAAGTACAATAATTTCCTATAACACACCATACTATGATGATTAGTCAAGAGTGTATGATAAATTGTGATAATATAGCTTGTTAATATCCGATGAATGTGTTTAAAATGAAAATGAATAATTATCTCAGTTGTGTAGTTATAATTAGTTTTGGAGTTTGATTTATGTAACTACCTGATAAATCACTTTACACGTATATTCACAGAAAAAAAGGGAAATAGCCAACTTCAATTAATTTTCCTCGCATTCTTTAGACTAATGTGAAGTGCTTAAGATATATGATTTTAATTAGGTAACCCAATTCATCAAACTTCAGAAGAAAATGTAACATTCCAGTATTATATTCGTAGAAGAGTGTTTCCAAATTAATCTATCGAAGTAGAAAAGACATAGATGAATTTAAAATGATAAGGGTAAAAACAGTCATAAATTAATCAAGCAATATTGATGATCAAATTTTTTTAATGTAAATTCCTTTGATAATCTTGTTTAAGAATTTCTAGCTGTTAGGAAATATCCTTCTTGAAGTGATACAAGGAATTAAATATAGAGCTTCAGACAAACTTACTACTATTCTTGGTTCAATTATTATTAATTTTTCTAATTATTCGTTAAGTAACAATTGTTTGATCCAAAATACATGTTTCATTAAAACCATCAATAGCAAATTTGAATTGTGAATGATCAAACTTTAATTATTCAAGAATCCTGTTTCAAACATTTAATTTTAAATGAGATCCTTATAAGGAAAAAGTTTCAGGTCTTCGTTCTCTGTTTTATCATCGCTAAAATATAGAATTACTTTTAAACAGTTTTCGCAGGTATATTCAACATTTTATTTTTACGAATTTTGGCGAAAAATGCTTTTTTTCGAATTCTAACATTCCGTTCGGAATTCCATTTTATTTCTTAGAAAAATTTAAAGTTTAAAAAGTAACCGTATATAGACACAATACGCAATAATAAAAAATTGAAATGCTTGATTTAGAAGTTACATGGAATTTTCGGCTGAAATTAAATCATAATTTATTTCTCGCCTTGATTTTTCTAGTTATTGTAAATATGCATATATTGATAAACTCGACACAAACTAATTAATATAAATTAATAATCCTTCCACTATAATTGCATATTGCACTAATTTGTAACTAACGAAAAATTTGGAGAAAAAGTTCGATATGGAGACTGAAGCTAAAACTCCTATCTTCCACCTGATTCGAAACATCGAAACAACAACAAATAATTTTTATATTTCTATGCAGTTTAATTTTAAGAATTACATCTTATATCTTTAGTTATTTATGGAGAAAATGGGAACTTTAATGTAAAGAATTTTGTTTTATGTAATCGAAGTCATCGAACGCATTAAATATGGTGCAATATTTTATCGAAAGTTTCCATATTCCATAAATAACTATTCTTCGTTATTTTGAACATTAAATTGCATAAAATATATAAATATAATATATATACCTCATAACCGCAAGGGAGTCTGTCAAAAAAAAAAACAGATTTAAGGTTTACAGGTAATTACAGTTTTGCATGTAGAATCCGATTTTATACCAATCTTCAACTCCACAAGTCTTTTAACAATTTCCCTCTTATAATTTGTTACCAGGGTTATAATAACGCAAATCGAAATAGGCAATGGGTAAATTCTATCGATTTTTCTCGCTCTTCTGAAAATTCGGCGTAGTGCGACTTACCTTCATCTGGTTCTAAGGTACAGATCTAGAGATTCTTTTATTCACTCGTATCATTTGGAAGCAATGATCGTTCGCTTCCACCTGTACCTCTGACCTTTTTCTTTAGAACTTCAAAGTCCTACACATCCCCCAAAACAAATAAAACACTTATACCCGAGAACCAGAAACGAATTCTCGAAAAGGTAAGACGATACTTTAAGCAAGTGGGGTGGGGATTCACGAAGAAGGGGGGTGGAGGGGGGATTCTACCAAACTCTTAAGAGGAAGAGGAAATAAAAGACAATTTTGCCAACCTGAGCGTTGTAAGACAATAAAGCAGTCACCTAGCGGAGAATGTCGGCTCTTTGACGGGGTCATTAGACGCAGAACTCAACGTTATTTTGCGAGGAAAACTCTCCTGCACAGCTATTGCATCTCATTAAGTTTCGCTGCTGGAAGGATGCAGAAGATGCACTTTTGGAGGAAGAACGAAGATGGGGAGGAAGTTATTCGGATCCGGAAGAGATGTAGTGATGAGATTATATTTACCTCAAGAAGTCAGAGAAGAAAAGGGGATTCACTTGATGTGTCGAAATGATGGGTAAGACACAATGACCGTAAATGGGAGATTTAGAGTTTGTTGGGAATTTGGGTAAAAAGGGGAGTGAGTCTTTGTAAAGATCTGCTGCCGCGATCTTCGTAGAGGCGAACGGAGTTCTGTTTTTAACTTTCTTGTTTACGAAGTATGCAAAGAGAAAAAATAGGTATCAAAATGTTGTTAAATATTCACGTTTAAAATCTCCATGACTGAAAAATATATGTTTCTGGAAATAAGTGTGCGTATCTATCTGTCAGTGTGCCTGTATTCAAAAATAGTACCTCAGATGATAAGCTTAGGATGATGATAATAATGATGGGATATCAACATCCCGTTTAGAAGTAACATGACTGTTATTCGACCTCGTAATTTTGAACCGCGGTCAAATGACTAGGACGACGCCTGTCAGATTATAAAGAGTGATAAGGATGTAATTAAGTATGCTTTCTTTACTCTGGGAGAAGTTTCGACGTTGATAATTGATATCGACGTTTTACACACCATTTATAAATACTGGGGTATCGAAGGATATAATAACAGTAGTTATGCCTAGTGTTACTGAACAAATGTTCGACAATACTTCGCAAAACTAAAATGACACTTTGACACTCTTCGAGCCACAAAGGGTGGAAATGCTGATATTAGCTAAAGTAACTGGTCTCATTAAAAATTTGATTATGGTATTTATATTTTACAAAAATATGTAA
The DNA here is from genome assembly GCA_013235015.1 of Araneus ventricosus. NCBI lineage: Eukaryota > Metazoa > Arthropoda > Arachnida > Araneae > Araneidae > Araneus > Araneus ventricosus. The sequence continues at coordinate 84,830 of BGPR01005376.1, forward strand.
GTGCCTAAATATAAAGACCCTTCCACACGACAGATATTGGATAGGCGCGGGGCCATTTGGCCTGCTGGATCACTCGTGATTGAGGGGGGGGAGGCTAAAGATCGAGTTTCGGCTTGGTTCCTCTGCATTGTGGAATTTGTACATGTTAAAAATCTAGCCGGACTGGCCGATTCATCTGCGCTCTCTCACAAACAGTGAGAGAGCGCAGGTGCGGGGCCATTTGGCTAGTTGAAGTGTCCGGGTGAATTTATCGTATTGAAGTAATAAATTTTGTAATCAGGGAAAGACTTGGTGCTCACTCTGTATTTTAAACAGAAAACAATCGTCTGTGAGACAAAAGACAAGATGAAATAAAGCGTGGAATCAAAATTTGTCTGAGAGATGCTCGAATCATTATCTTAACCCTTTGCGGACAAGTACGGCTTATAGAGTGCGCCAGCGGGATGTACCATAAGCTGAATAAAATCTGTCGAAGGTAGAGAGTTCGCCATCCCTCTAACCTCGTATTAGCATCCTTCCTACTTTCTCGGGTAGTTTCAACTGACAATGAATGAGTCAGTTCGGTGTTATCGCGCTTGAAAGTGCACGAATCTCTCTCCGTAACCCAACCTGGCTAGCACAGAAAGGCGGGAAATTATCCCTCCAGAGGAATATTCGGATGTTTTGGAAAAATTAAACAAGAAAATACCTGATGAGGAGGAATCCAATGCATTAAATCTCGATGGAGAAGTGACCAAGAAACTGATTCTGAGACTGACGTGGACGGCAATCCAGTTCACGAAGAATATAGAGGCTCAAAATCGAAGAAAAATGTTAGTATAATCTATCCATTCAACCTCTAATCCTATTATACCATAAAAAATAAAGATGTGTAAAATTAAATAAGCGCAGAGTTGGAAAAAACGGGATAGCGCATAAAATGCTCCAACTTGATCTGAGTGTTCTAAAAGTCACCTGTCCTTAAGGGGTTAAACGAGATTGTCATCAGAATGATATTGCGTCTTTCAAATGACTATTCAGTTTTCAGATAGTTCATCAATCAAAAAATGTAGCGAATCAAATGTTAATCGCATTCTATGCCTCGCATATCAAGTTGCCCAATTAAAATTCAAAAGTTCCTTAGTAAAATTCATTGTGCCAGATAACTGCTCTGATAAACTATATACTTGAGCCGAATCCATGGTGGTCCAGACACACACAATATACATATTTACACCGACAACTAGTATTATGTGGCGAATAAAATACACCTACCCGGTTAAATATGCAAACATGAGCTCCCATACGTTAGAATAAACGAACCCAAATATAATAAAGGGAAATACTTTAAGAAACTAAATTATTGTATAAAAAGAGGACTACAAGAGATGAATTCAGGAACCAGTTGTTGTTATAGCATAAAAGTCTTCTACTTGAAATACTCAAGAGTTGATGCTGATAGTTGTAGTTCATTTGAATAACTTCCCTCCCAATAACTTAAGTCTTTGAGAGTAAGCAAATATACTGGAGGAACAATTCTATGCACCCTTTCTTGAGCGATTACTAACCCACTGAAGGAACTGAGGGGGAAGGGGTTGATCTCGGTTCATCACCCCAATTAGAAACTAACGACCCTGTTGATACGTTCTCCAGCCCCTTTACAAAGAAATTGCTTCTGTGCATGCATTATTAGTTTTTCAAAGAACACCTGCGCCGCCATTTCTAATTTCCGCACCCTTTTCCTCTGAAAGAGTGGTTACTGCACTTTGAAGTGCAGATGGGAAGTGCATTATTCATTCTGTGATTAGAATGTAATGGGCGAGTAAAGAAAGAATGAATTTCTTTCTTACGTAATCCGTGTACGCACTTAACTCTCGATTTATATAACATTCGATCTACACGATTTCGGTTTTACACACGTGAACAAATATAGTGTAGAAGAACACACACTTAGGTGGCACTTGTATTTCAGTTTAACAAGATCGTACAATTGTGAATGTTAATGTGCAAGAAAATTTAAAATTTCATAAGACTTAGAATTTTTTTGTTTGTTTCATTCTATTCAGTTTGCTTAGCCCAATTTATATATATCAATGCACAAATTACACAGTAAATAATAGTTTGTAATCTACTTTTGACAGATCTAAAGCATTTTGAAATTATACTTTCAAAATTCATTACCTTATCTCAATTAGATACACTTTCATAGCCTTATTTTGTTAAGAAACTAAATATTTTTATACATTTTTTTACAGATATAAATATGTAGGTACTCATAACTTAGTTAAAAAGTACTCTTAGATTTGATTTTCCCCTTCATTATATCTCGGCTTTCATTTCGGCTTTTCATAGGCAGTGACATCAGTTTATACTTGACGAAAACGTATTACACTCACGCACAAACTGGTTTGCTACCAAATTACTGCTATTCTAATCAGACCTCTGAAATTCTTTTCATTTGCTTCTAGAAGTCTATTGGGCTTAAATATTGTTATTTACTTCTTCTATGTATTTCTTTCTCAATTTTGTTTAAGAATTTATTTTGTGGTGTTTCTTGGTAGAAAAATGGATTATGTTTAAAGCTGAATAATTGGCCTTTTATGCAGAAAAAGGATAATAAGCGTGACACGATAATTAATTTCTAAACCGTTAGAGGTAAGCGTGTTCTTCGTATTGTGAAAATGTTTTAAATGACGCAAAGAATGTATTTTATGTTGTTTGAATCAATAAAACTTTTTAAAAATTAAAAGGTTTAAATTATTTTACAATCTCCCGGTTCTATTAGTCATAATTAGTAAAATATTCTTAAAACAGTTAACATTTTAAACAAAAAAAACTTTTACTCTTCAGCGACTAAAACTGAACGAGTTATGAAGCTTTGAATATCGCTGTTTTAGACGATTTTTGACCATTTTAGTGGCTATTTCAAGGGAGATCCTGCAATAAACGCGTTTCTTCGGCTCGGCAGGCCCGCTGACTGGTTTAAAATTATGAAATCAAAATTGCTTAGAGGTACGGCGTCTCTACCAGCCCACACACGGAATAAAGAATTAATGAGTGAAAAACTACGTACTGGTCTTCAAAATCGCATCCTCATTCATTGTGAAATAAAAATTTTAAATTTTCAGATATCTTTCAATTTTATTACCCTTACGGTCATTCTGCATCATCACATTGAATTATTTTTACCCTTACAGTCATTCTGCATCATCATTTGGTGCTATATATATTTTTCTTGATTAACAAATTCAATGAAATTTGAATAAAAATCTTTTATGCTTTATTTATTCCCGCCTTTTCTTAATATTCAAAAAAGTAAATCCCAAGGCAAGAGCGAGGCAAATTATCTAGTTTATATTCGTGAAAGTGTAAAACCGACATAAAAAGAGAGCCGTTATTAAAACTAACACAGGTCTTCAAATATCATAAAATTTAACTCCCATAATTGTGACAAAACTACTTTTCCAAGTACTAAAAAGATGATGCAGCGATGACACTATAACCGTACTCTTTTACAACAAAAGTTGATGTTACTTTCCCCAAACATTAAGCGACAGCTTTGTTCTTTTCCCACAACATCCTCATTCTTTCCGAACATTTCTTCATCTGTATGCAGAAGAAAAATCTTCCATACCACCTGACAGGGATCGTTAATGTACCCCCTTAAAAATCCTTTCCTTCAGCAGCAGACGATAGAAAGCGCCTTCAGACGATACACGTGAGGGTGGGCAAAGGGTGTTCGAGAACGTGCCTCGACTGGGAAACGCTTCGTTAAAAACGATCTTACGCAGTTATGAGCTGCAGTTGTAACACGGAGTTAAAACTTTCCTCCACTATCTTCGTTTTAGTGTAATCGTCTGCAGTGCATGCCCCCAGGGTCCTGTTGGCGAATTTTGCGCGCAATTTTATGCTAATAGGCGACACCGCCCACCACCCCTGCAGATAAATGAAGTGCCGCCATAAATGGGCATTTGCATTTTGATTTACTGTAAAAGGTTGTATTTCTCGTTGTAACATCTTCCATGCCAGTTCCCCTGCGTAAATACTTCATTCATACCGTGATGGAGTTTGTGAGTTATGAGCCTCATTCTATCCTGCAATGAAAAGGAAACGAGATTTTAAAATTTAGAGGGGTTAGATGAGGCTTGAACCTTCCCTTATGAAGCTCCCTCTCTAGCCTTCCAATTCTAAAGATGAAACACCTGAAGACTAGAAAGTGAAAATTAGGTTCAAAACTAGCTTAAGTTAGCAAATGAATTTAAAATGACACTAAAGTAACATTTTCTTATTAACTTCGTTCTATTCGTTGCTGCTACAGCAGCATTGTTAGTCAGCACATTTACTGAGATAAAGAATGAAAGACGGACATACTGGTCTAAATGCAAAAGACTTACATATGATTGTGACGATGCCGCAAAATCAAGATGCAACTTACATTACTAACTTGATTTAAGATGATACTCTCTGAAATAAAATTTTCTTATTAACTTCATTCTGTTCATTTCATCTATAGAAGAATTGTTAGTCAGCCCATTCTCTGAGAAAAAAAAGAAGAAGAGAACCCCAGTACGAGCAAGACGGCCATACTGGTTTAAACGCAAAAAGGTAACATATTATTGTGATGATCCGTAATGTCAAGATGAAGCTTAAGTTACTAACCAAATTTAAGATAACATTTTCTTATTAACTTCATTCTATTTTCACTTCGGTTTTAACAGCTTTGTTAGTCAACTCTTTTTTTGAGATGCTCACACTAAAAAGAACCTGTCATGAAGGATGAAAAACCCTCTACATGGAAGACGGTCACGCTGATGCAAAATAAATGTGACAAATGCTTGCGTGTGACTGTGAGGATGCAGTGATATCAGACATTCTTGAAACAGTATATATATTTATTTCTACCTTTACTGTTAACCATTTCTCGTGTTATTTAAAGCAGAAGAAATCAGTCAAAAAAAATGAAGAGTCTACATAACCTGAAGTCACATTAGTGTAAAACATTAAACTTGTTGGTGACTATGACGACGCATTAGTGTAAGGGATTATAAAACACTAAACCAGTTTGTTCAACAACAACTTCCAAAACAACAACCATTTTATTATCTCGACAAGGTATACGCTGCAAATTTACAAACATACATAAACATTTGTTATAGGAAGAATACAAGGTCTCCTGAATATACGTCCGACTTCTGCCCTGACTGACAGGTTGCAAGTCGAATTGGTTGTAAATCGGATTTATATTTTTCAGCTAATTTTAACTCAAATGGACTATAGAAGGTGAACAAAAAAAACACAAAAATTCAATCTTTGTGCGTATAATTATTGTAAGCTATGTAAAAGATACATAATATGTAATCTCTTGTACGTACTGTAATTGAAAATACAACTTGAAATTGCGGGTTTTTTTTTTTGAGAAATCTGGATTTTCTTTTTTGTGGTTGCAAGTGTGGATGGTCGTAAGTAGTATAGGTCTGAAGTCGAGGAAAAGGTTTATCCACTTGATCTGTTGACTATTTTACCTAATCTTTGTAGATTGCCCTTGAAATAGTTTTCAGGGATTTTGTAACAGTATTTTCGTTAATTTAAACAACTCAGACATGTTCTTTAATTCAATATCTACTAAAAAAATCGCAGTTATAGCTTTCGTCAGGCTTGAAAGTGATTTTGAAATTAAAAATATATTTTATAAAAAATTATGAAGATAACTGGAAATAGAATACCAAAACTGATATGAAAACTAATATATCTAATCAGAAATTTAAATATTAAAAAAAGCGATTCTTCAGTAAGAGCCCTCCAAAGAGCCATCGGGATAATCAAATGAGGTAAACAAGTGATAGGTTTGTTTCTTTTTTGCTTTATTCAATGATTTCTCAAGATGGATCATTAATAAATGCAACAAAACTGGAACCGATTTAGATCGTTCAACCGATTTTATTGTTACCAGTATAAGAGTTTTATTGCTAAAACTCGTATAGTTTACTCTTGTTTTATACTCCAAACCTATAAAATCGAGATAATATTCTCCTGAACCTATCAACAACGAAGAAAAGATTTTATCTAAAATCACTTTCTGGCACCCACTTTGAAAATCAGTTTTGGCAGTTACGAGTTTTCAGACACTTGTTGTTTCCTCGCTCACTAAAACGACAAGTTTCCGAAACTTTAAGGCTCTTCACCCTCTAAAACCTCCTATAAGCCTTCCGCAAACATGTCAGCACGAAAAAAAAATCCCTTGGCCATTAACTCAACAGGGTGAAAATTACTATCTCTATTTCGGCAACAGCTAATTTCGCACATCCACCAGCGCCATCTATTGTCGTCACTAGAACCCAAATAAATGCCAAACCCAATTAATGGCGGTAGCCCCTTTTATTGACAGTGGCAGGTCCATTGTTTTCTACGCTCCTGACCTTTTGTTTTTCTCTGCCGGCGAAACGGTAAATTGCATCAGCATCCCTTTTGTCCCAGCCCGGCCCTTTGAACCGAGACAATATCTGCCCATTAATCTTCCGCTGATGAGAGTACCGGGTCAAGATCCACGAGGGCCAAAACTCTCGAGGAATTTTAATCGGCAGCCAAAACACTCGATGGACATGTTCTCTGCAAATTTAATAATAAAATACGCCCACTGTGCAGTGTCACCCCACCAGCATGCTTTAGAGGTGTCACTTCCGTTCAAATTGGCTAAGGGGAAAGGAGATAAATTATGACACTTGTCTTTTGCAAACTCGCTCAGGTGCAAAGAGCGTGCTTTGCCACCAGAAATCCTCTGGTCTCGGAATAATTTCCTTATTTCTCGATGGCATCCCCTTTTAAATATAGTCGAGTCAATGAAGTTTATCGCGCGGAGGGGGGCTCTGTTGTTTTGATAGGGGATTTAATAACTGGAGCTTGTAATTCCGCAGAAAATTAATAGTTAATCTCATACTTTCCGAAAATTGACAGTCTTGTACTTACTATTTTATAAGGTGGTACCATTATGATGTAATAATGTTTGAAGATATATTTTTAACCGAAATAATACGCACTTGATTGATTATGCTGAAATATATCTTGAAGAATAAATATAATTTGAAAGGGAATATCACGATTTTCTTTTAGATTATTACAATTATTTGTAGTTAATAGCTAGTCATTGTTGCTTAGTTTCTATTATGTCTTAGAAATCAAAAATAAATTACAATACAATTAATTTATTTATTATTTTAAGACGAAAGCTATTTATAATACGTTCCATTCACCTTTTCATAAAGAATAAAAGAATCAAATTTTAAAAATGGCATGTAAAAATAAAAGGATAGGTAATGTGACCAAGTCGCAAATTTGATTTATATAAAAAAATAACTCAAACCTATTAATAATAAAAATGTATTATATTATTAAATTTTTTGTTAAAGCTTTAAGCTGTTTGTTAAAACTTGAACTGTATTTTAAGTGTAAACGAAACTTGACGTTGATAATATTTGAATATACCCTGTGGTGAATAATCCTACTTGGTCTAGCTATCCAGATACGTCCATGAGTCAAGAATTGAGCGAAATCATGTTGTGATTTCAGGTACGGGGGCATGTTGTGGTGTCAGGGTCAAGAACCCATTTAAAGGCGCATCTGCTATGAGCAAAACTTCTATGAAGCAACTTGCTAGCACCTCAAATAGAAGTCTAACTTAGGTCGAGTATACGACGGTATTTTATCATCTTGGACAATTTTCAGGGAAAGCTGGTTCTCATTTGTGTTTCGCTTGGAGAAAAAGTACCAATAGACAAACCGACAGTAGCGAGTAAATCGTTGCTAAATCACACATTGCCCTATCAGTTTCTGAATGATGCTGGTTGAAATTATCGCTAGAATATACGTATAATTAACTATACAGCCTTCTTCAATTTATGATCCTCATGTTTTAATCGACTAAGCATTTGGTAGGTGGAGAAGTTTAGATTAAAAAAAACTAAAGAAGGCTATTTTAGAACACACATCGTAATTTTAAACAATGGTCAGATGATGAGTCAGTTACCCGAGACGGAATCTTTCCCTCTAAACTTTCATACCAAAGTGGATGTTTCAACCCGTCTATTTCATATACATCACGAAACCAACGTCCGCATAGTGAATCTTAAGGGGACATACGACTCTTAAACCTCGAAAAAATGGTGGAAGACTGTCAAATTCGATACATTATGTCTCTGAAACAATACAATTCACAAATTCATTTTTTTTCTAGAAAAATATCTGTTCTATCTCTTATAGTACACACATTTTCAAACCTTCATATTGATACGTATTTATTTGAGAGAGTAATAAATATGGGTATAATTTTTGGGAAAAAATGAGATAGTCACCTTGCGCGCATGATTACGGATGAAATATTTATCTAAACACAATATTTTGCGTATTTAAGTTATCCAAACTGTCTGTTTAAGAAACTGAACCACAATTAATTAGCATTAAATTTCATTTCTATTATATACACTAATTTAAAATAAAAATGTTAAAAATAGTTAAAATTTCAACTTTTCTCCCCCCCCTCTCCCCCTCCCAAAAAAACTTCTTTGGAGAAATATGTACAAAAATGTGGTTGAATTTGTAGAACATAGCAAAATACATATTCGGTAAAACTTTTATGTAAAAATATTGAATAGTTCTTGAGATATCATGCGCGCAATATAAAAAAAAACGCATTTTGAGATATAGCGCTTTAAATATATATCCAATGTTTACGTTGAAGAGCTGATAATTTTCCTTCATAACTTTCTTAATTACGGGAATTTTTTTAACGTGGATTATTTTAAATTGTTCAGAAAATACAGGGGAATAATATATGTTTTCATAAAACCGAAAATTTTCGAGGATTAACAGTCGCATGTCCCCTTAAGAGTAAATTATTCTTGAACCTTTGAAAATTCGGACTGGATGCCAACTCTGTAACCGTCCGTCGTCCAGTTACAATAAATAGAAAACGATTAAATGTATATACAACGAAGATAAAGCCTACTATTTAATTAATAAATAAAGTATGTGTTTTCGAATAAAGGCAATTTATACAGTGCTGAACCTTTCAGATAATTCGAATAAAATAGCAATTTATTCGAAAGAAAAGCTAAACTACTACTTCATAGAATCTTGACATCGTATCTACTGTTACGAAAAGTTTAATCCAATAAACTGAAACAAGAAGGTCAGAAAGTATATTCAAATACAGTTACTCACTTTGTAAATTCTTAGAAAAAATGTGCAGGTATAATATATTTGGCTGCACATACCAACGAAAATAGAACAAATATTATGGTTATGAAGAAAAAAAATGAAACAAATAGCAGCATTTTGCGCGATAGCGAAATAAATAAAGAAATATGTTCAATATATAAGCCGCATCTGTATGTTGTGCCAAATATTTTGCATCAGCGATAAAACCGAGCTCGCGCTCCTCAAGATTAAATTTAAATTCATCTATTCTGTAAACCAATATATCGAGAAGTTGCTACGAAAATCTTTCACGTATATTAAAAGTAACGATCACTTTCATCTCTTGTTACAAACATCCTAAATGAAAAGAATAACCTCCAAGCATAATTTAATCCTCGGTTGAATACGATGAATATGCATATTCGCCAGGCATAATCTAATCATCAGAGACGCCAGGAACTGTCTTATATCTTCTCCTCGAGAAGGAAGGCCTTATTAAATATCTTTCCTTGCTTGAAAGAGAGTCAATGTCAGGCAGCAGATACTCAGTATGATAATTTTAATCGTTTCACAGATGGCTATACGGAGACAAAACTTTAATAATGCTGCTGCCTAGAGCTGGGGTAATGTTGTAAGAGTGATTGGTTTTAAATTGAAACTGAAGATAAAGTGCGGGTTTGCATTGACAAGGTAA